>JAVXUL010063284.1:0-10144 GCA_035590515.1 Trichilia minutiflora
TCTCTCTCTCTCTATCTTTTATTTACTGCTTTGTATATGCTTTAAATATTTTATTACTTTATTAATATATTTGCAAATCATTTTTATTGGATTAATCATTTTCGTTCATTTAGTTCTAAATTTTTTTTTTAAAAGCCAATTCACCCCCCTCTTGGTTTGCCTACTGGGCCTTCAGGTTGATTTGTAGTAAGATTTTATTAGGTTTGATGGCCTGAGTATTAATGTTTTATAATATAAAGTTTATTGATTTTAGCCTTGCATACCAATGTTGTTGTTTTGGCCTTAGGAGCTATGATTATTTATGTTTGCCTTACTTATCAATGTTGTTGTTTGGTTTTGGGAACTATGATTTCTTATATTGGCCTTGGATGCCATGATTTGATTATTTGGTTTTATGTGCTATATTTTTTTTATATCAGTCTTGTGAGCCATTATTACTAATTTGAGCCTTGTAAGTCATGGTTTATAATTTTAGCTTTGTGTGCCACTAATATTGGTTATCAATCTTGTATACCTTTGTCCTTGACTATATTATGAGTGAGGATTAGCGATGCAGTCTAAAATAAGATGGGTGAAATCCAATAGTCCCAGGGATGAGGATCGACTATGTAGTCCGAGATAGGATGGGTGAAATCCAATATTTCTATGTTATATAGTATGCTATCTATATGTGTACATATTTTCTTACTGGTTATAGATCGTCCATGAAGCTCAAAATAGAGTGGGTGAGATCCTAGAGATCGATAAAGGTTTTTTGATAAAATCATTACAGTATGAGTGAAAATTGACTATATAGCCTGAAATAATAGTAAGTATAATACAATAGTCCCGATAAAATTATTCTTTTAGATCAATTTGAAAATATATATTGATAGCCATTTAATGGTAGGCCCTATGGAGCCAAGATTATAGAAGTAAGCATACGAGATTCGATGTAGTTACCTTGAAATAGTTTGAAATGGCTTATATACTTGTGTGATGGTATTGGCTATATTGTTCACATGGCCTTGTAAACCGGGATTAATGAATTGCGTTTTGTTTATTTTGGGGGCTATGGAGCCATTTCTCTCATTTTTGGTCATATGAGCTAGTATTGATGTAATATTCGACGAGGTGAGGATTGTCTAATATTTAAAAATCCAATAGATCACCGAGTGTTCAAGATAAAGACATCTAGCATACTATTGTCTATCAGCTTTACGAGGTAAGGATTATTTAATATTTAAAAATCCAATGACTATAGGATATATAATCTTAATAGCTCTACGAGGTGAGAATTGTCCAATAGAGAAAAATTCAATAGACCATAAAGCAAATGATCTTAATAGCTCTATGCAGTGAGGATTGTCTCATGAGAGAAAATCCAATAGACCACAAAGCAGGTTATATTTTTATTTGAGATTTTGTACTTGAAAACAATTTATTCTCAAAATGAGAATGGTTACCTGTATATTACATTAGATTTAAATAATTTCGTAACATAATCTATATGATCTAGGCTTGAAGGTCGATTATAAAATCATTATATTAAATCTGATTTCCATTATTATAAAGTAATTATGATGATGTAGAATTAGTTGTGATAATGAGGACTTATGTGATCAATTTTTTTGTAGAATATAGTATATTCACACTGAGAGTGGGATTGAGATTCAAAAAGCTCAAGGAGATGATGTTCTATTTATTTGTTTATGTTTAATGATAATTCGGTGCAGATCATATGATTATTGGTATGATAGTCTAAAATTGAATAATCTATTATTTTTGTAATAGGTAAGAGTATAAGACCTTGAAAGTCCAGGCCTAGTAGATGCCTAGATGGATGATGATTGTTTATGATTCTGATTTTTATATTATTTATCATATAACCAAATTAATGACAGTACTACTAATAATCCCTGGTTTCATAAAAATTATGGTACATGAATAACTTCTCTTGAATTCATACATTAATTTGAGCATGCAATAAAATAACCCAAGGGGGCTCATATGGTATAATTGGTTATAGTTACTGTGTATCAGCAATAACAGATACAGAGATAATTTCTATCGATAAATAAGTACTGAGCAGTGGTCTATATTGAAAGATGATACAAATGGAATGAAAATGGATTTGATATGCCTTCTTAATAATATCTTTTAGTATTATACTCTTTTGAGATATTCTATTTCTAAGGTTTAAATGATTTATATATATATCCATTCACTGAGTATACTGTTGTAAACTCATTCCCTTATAGTTTCAGTTTCAGGTCTACCTAATTTGATTAAGGAATTTAGACAATAGTGATGGTGTACAAGTTCAAGGTTTCTTAGGTACATTTTTATAATCGACTTACATATATATGAACTCTTGAGAAAATATTTATATTAGTTATTCATTTAAAAAAAAGTCAGTTTTGAAAACATGTTGGGCTAGAGTCTAACAGTGACACTTGACATCTACCAAATGAGTTGCTTCACATGACGTGGGCTTGATATGGGGTAAGTGGTGCTCGACATCGAGTAAGGGATACTCAGCTTCACGATTATACACAGAAGTGCTCTCATAGTATCAAGCAAGTATGCTTGATACTAAGGAGATGAAAGTACAATAAAAAATAATCTTAATGCAACAATTATCATAATCAATTTAGCTTAATTTTTTTATGTTTACTAAACTCACTCTTAACAGGGAAAAAATTTTAGGATTGCTTGGATTTTTGCTTCTTAAGCTAGTTTATGCTCTTCTTGAATGATCTCTTAGTCTTCCTTTTTCGAACTAAATTTGATCATTTTTGGATGTTCAGGTCTGGATGACTATTTTCGGATAATCAAGTCTGAATAACTAAATTTGGATGACCATATTTAGATGATTGGGTATGGGTAACTACATTTTGATAAACAGGTTTGGACAACCACATTTAGATAATCAGGTCTAGATAAGAACTTAGGGTCAAATGAGATCTCAGGATCAAATTAGACCTCTTAAGATAGGGTCAAATGAAACTTCTCATAGTAAGGTCTTAAGGTTGAATAAGACCTCTAGACGATACTTTGGGTTAAATGAGATATCTCAATATGAGACTTCAATTTCATATTCAACCTCTTAGGATAAGACCTTAGAGTGGGATAAGATCTAAAAATCAAAGGAGATCTCTTGGGATGACACCTCAGGGTCGGATGAAACCTTTCGAGATGAGGCTTTGGGCTCTAATGAGACCTTTCAGGATAAGACTTAAGGATTAGATGAGACTTCTTCAAATGAAACCTCAGAATTAGATGAGACCTCTTTGAATGAGATGTTAGAATTATATGTGACCTCATTGGGGTTGAATTATTGTTTATATGCCAAGTCTAAACCTACAGACCACAGATCATCATTTCTATCGTTCATTTTAAAACACAATATTGGAAACTTCTAGACAAAATTCAATTTAACGAACCCCGTATCAGACTTTTGACAAAAACTAGATAGTATAGAAAAATATGTAATCTCTCTCTTTTTTTTCTCTTTCTTTTTTGTTTCTTCACTCACTATCCTTATTGCTTTTTTTTAAATTGATGGAAAACATTCTGTTTTTTAGTTTGAACCTTATATATGATGCTAACTATTGACGTACAATAATTCTATATAAACCTTCGAGGATTGAACCTTCGATCTTTTACAGTGATGACAATCGGATAACTGAAATCAAATATGACTTGTTGTGCTTTTTGTGATTATTGTATCCTATAAACATAGAAAAATATTGGAGAAACACAAATTGTCTGGCTAAAACCTAGACCTATCAAACGAGTCGGGTTAGCCCAGCTTAGCTCAACTCACCGTGGGTCAGTCTCAAACGGATTAAGCTGAGTCAATCCATTTATTATATGACCTGGTAACTTAGTAGTCTTAACCCGACCCATGGGCTAACGGGCTTAAATGGGTTGGCTGACTGATCGACTTTAAGAATTTAAATTTTTTTAAAATATATAAAAAATAAAACAAATAAAATACAATAATTACTAATAAATATAATATGCCAATAACAATAATACGTTTATAATCTAAATATAATATAAACTAATTATATTATAACTTAACATATAAAATTTTCAATAAGTCAAATAAAAGTTTTATCAACAATTGTAAATTCAAACACATGATCTCAAATCTTAATATTAATAGATCTAACACGACTTAATATTAATAAATAATAAGTCCAACACTATTATTAACATCCAAATATAATAAATCATCATCCTTAACTACAATATTGGAATCTCTTTTAGATAAAGTTGGCACAACCACAGTTGGAATATCTTGTCCTAAAAATAAAAAAAGATAAAAATCAATCAATTCAAACAATAAAAGTAAGTGAAATTAAAACCAATGAGTTCAAGGTTAGTATTTACCATCCAATTTAAAACCAAACAACCAATTTTTGACACATAATAAGGCTTGGACATTTTAAGGAAGTAGATAACTACGGTATTTGTTAAGAATATGAGCCCCTATATTGAAGGCTGATTCACAGGCTATTATAGTGATGGGAATACTCAACACATCACAAGTCAATTTTGAAAGGTCTGGATACTGATGTCTATAATCTTTCTACTAATTTAACAAATCTAAATCTTCAAAATCATTAATCTCAAGCTTCTGTTCACCTAAATAAAGATCCAATTGAGACTTGTCATTATTTGAAATAATTCGACTCTCAAATTGCTTAAACTTCTATATCAAAGAAAGAATAAATTGTTAGATACGTTAAAATAAAACATATATATAATTAAGTTGGAAAGAATATAAACTTACATCAAATATCCAAGAGGTGCGAATTTCTTTTCCTTTGACTCTTCCGCTACTATTAGCATGCTTATTAGAAGAATGAAATTGGTGATTGAGAAAAAGAAGAGCTTATCTGGTTGGATTTGTCTTTCATATACTCTTCAAAAAGTTTGTACAAATTCTCCTTTAAAATTGCTAACTTTTTTGTACAAGTCATTGGATCAAGTTTTAAATAACAAAACTCTAACAACTTAAATTTCATGATAGGGTCAAGTACAACTCCAAAAGCAAGCACAATACTATAATAACTCCAATAGCTATCAAACTCTCCTTTTATCTTATTAGTCATATCTCCAATCACCATATCATCATTATTCAAATTTCCTTTAATAAGCATTCAATCTTCCATATTTGCATGGAATACAAATTAGAGGTGAGATAAGATGACTCGAAAATCAAATAAGTAATTCCATGAAAGGGATATAAGAAATCATATATTTTTTCACCTCTTGTCCACTCTTCATTATAAGGATAATTTTTGAAGTTCCTATCAACTAATTCATAGCTACTAGAAGCACACTGATATCTAAGTGCACTCTCAAGCATCACAAAAGTGCAATTCTACTTAGTACATACATCTAAGCATAAGCCAACTCTGGTATCAATCCTTCTAACTTCTTAAACACATTCATGAAAGCTCCTCATCCTTTCCTTGGATCCCTTAACATATTTTATACTCTCTTTAATACTATACAAAACAGTAATAGTAATCTTTAAACCCTCTTGCACAATAAGGTTTAAGATATAAGGACAACATCGGATATAAAAGAATTCACTACCACATAACAAACCATTTTACAAATTTAATTGATCTTTTAACATTCTTTGCATAGAGTCATTGGAAGAAGCATTATTCAAAGTTAGTGAAAAATCTTTCCTCTCTATCTGCCAATCTTTCAAAAATCCATAAATCTTTCTAGTCAATTCATTCCTGAAATGTGGAGGTGAAAAATTGACAAAACAAAGGATTTTACTATTTAACTTTCAATTGTCATCTACATAATATGCAGTTAATGAAATGTAACCTTTTGAAGCATAAGATGTCTACACATCTGAAGTCAAGCAAATTCTATTAAGAATATTAGCCAACTCATGCTTCAAACGATCTTTTTCATTTAAATAACATTTAGAAACATCAGAAAAAGCCATATTCTTGCTAATATATTTCACATCTGGATTCAAGTAATGAAATATGTCCCTAATTCTTCTATATTCAACAAAAGAATATAGAAAATCATGCTCAATGATAGCCATGGATATTTTTTCATGCAAACTTTTTGATTAATTTTTCTATTTCTCAAATTTCCAGCATAATCAATCATCATGTCACCAATATCAAGATTTGAAAATTTGGAGAGACCAACACACTTTGAATAGTGATATAATAAAGTTGAAGTTCTATATTTATTTCTACCATAAACATATAATGACCCATAACCTTACACTTTGCCCTTTCTTTCCCATCATTACACACACACACTTTTGTAAAATAATTTTAAACATCAGAGGTAGTACTCCTACATCTTTTATTTGTCACATTACTATTGACTTGTGATTCACTAAGCATAGATTATTCACCCAAATCTAATAGCACTTCTTTATTAACATCATTAATACTAATATTGTTCATATTTTTAAACTCCATATATAAACTATCAAACCAAAAAAAAAATGAAATTGGTTATAAAATTGAACTATTAGTTTTACTAATATAACTATTAGCTATTAAAAATTTAATAGCTCTCATCCCTTTTCACAAAGCAACATAGCGAAAATATTATACATTTATATAAAGCCATCATATATCAGATTTGCCATTAATATCTAAACTTATCCAATCATCAATATTGCAATAAACAACAATGAAATTCTAAACCAAATAAAGCAAATTACAGTAATTTAAACACATAAAAGCTACCTCAAAAAACTAATAAAAAAGATCACTAATAGCTTTTTATGGAGCCTTACATTTCTTGAATAATATTCTCATGACATGTTAATTTAACAAAATAAATCGACAATATTAATTTGTTTTAAGACTCTGAGCTTAATCGAGTCATTACCATGTTTCCTTCATAGACTTGCTCAAGATAGTTTGAGGAAGGCAAACCAATCACAAAAAATTTGTCCAATGAACTGATCTTTTAGATGTGAAAAATTCAAATCATTTATTCTATGCTTTGAAGAAAACCAAGTCATAATTCACCATGAAATAGGGTGTTGAAGACTGAGATCTTTTTCCCTCACAAAAAATCTAAATTATGTTATCAAATAATGATAGAGGAACAGAGAGCAAAATGCCATTCATGAATACCAATTTCATTATGCATTGTTTCCTTACTCTTTTGATTATAAGGCCAGGAGTCTTATCCATAAATAGGCATAGTATACATCATTTTGCTCATGTGCTTCATTATTCTTTTGTTTACATTCTAGGTATTTTCTATAGATCATACTTGTATAAGCCCCAGTGGCAACCCTATTCCTTCATATTTTGGAGCCATTAAGGAAAATTTGGGGAGAATACAAAGCAAAATGGCCTAAATATGAGATAATCCTAGAAGGGAACACAAAGAGCCTTGGGATAACCAACTTGAAGACTAAACTACAAAATTGGTTCTTTATACTTTTTCAACTGACTGCAAAATTGGTTCTCTGTACTTTTTCAAGTTTACCAATTACCAATTGTAACTAGATAGTTATCTTTCATTATCATCTCATGTTGCAGTACTAGGGTTTTCCTTGATTTTGCAATCTGTTCCACAATGCTTTTAATTTATTTAAAGTCAAAAATGGAAATAAAACATTATAAACTGACCATTGATAACCACAAAATAGAAATGCAAGTTCATTTCATGCAAAAAAGTTTATAAAATAGAACATAAAATACCATTAAAGGCAAATCGATTGCAAACATACAAGTGCATTAAATGACCAAAATCAACAAAAAAAATAATTTTATCAACCACAAACTAGCTTTTAAAGGACATTCAACAACAAAATCGCAAAAACAAATTAGTATAAAAGAAACCCCAGTTTTACGATTAAATTCAACACTAACCTCAGGAAAGAGAAAGAAATTCGAGATTTTCTAGTTGATGCTTTACAAATTGAGAGAAAGAAACCAATTTTTATTTGAGTAGGGAGTGGTGGCAATCAAGAAGAAGATGAATGAGAGAGGCACTGACGCACAGAGCAGAATTAAGGCAAAATATGAATCGAGAGAAATTATGAATTTTATTTTTTTAAAAATAAATGCTTTGTCCATGGGTTAGATGGACTAACTTATTTAACCTACAAACTAAAAAGACCGGATCAAATTAACATGTAATTAAACAAATTAATTTTATTTAAACTCTAATCCATTTAAATTATAGATTAAATGGGTTGACCTATAAATTATTACCATATATTAAATTTCTCTTATACTTAAGTTAGATTGTAGATTTTTTTATAAAGAAGTAGCAAATAAGTAATAAGTACATTAGGGTAGGAATTCTCCTCTTAGGCATTTTCAAGTCTTAAATTAATTAATGCCACCAAAATGAGGGCATCTAGTTTAGGTTACATATATGCAGCTTTTTTTTGTATTTTTCAAATTAACTTCCTAAAATATTGTGATGCTCCTTAATATATAAGCTATATTGGAATTGTTATGGTAGTGATACCATTTACTTTTAATTTGAATAATTCAAGTACACTTTGAGATTAAATTCCACTCACGTTTATATTAAAATAATATTTCATACACCCAAATTCTCATTTCATCTTACTCTTATTTTCGAACTGGAATGCCGATGAGCACCACCTAAATAAAAACTTTCCAAATTATAAACTTTAAAATAGGGATGTCATAATATATCTTTATTTAAAGTTAAACATTATTATATTTCTTTATATTGTTGTTGATGATGAAAGAACTACATAAACTTAAGATTTTATTATTATTTTCATATAATTAATTATCGCCTCTTTTCATATGTATATACCCATAAAAGAAAATGTTCAATATTATTGATTTTCATTTAACTTAAAAATAAAGTTATAAAAAAATTGATAATTATTTATTTTTTAATTAATATTTAATATTTTAATTTTTATCTCTCAATACTTTTTTGACGGAGCAAAGATGCTGAATGATTTGTAGTGGTCTTGGCTGTCATAAAATACTTTAATATTAATGTAATTTAAATATTATATTATTTTTCAAATTATATATATAACTAGATAGATGAATAGATAAATATATATAAATATAAATATATTATGAATCTCAAATTTTATAGCAAATAATCTTTCTGTCTGTCTTTCTCTGTATATATATCATTGAAATCCCAAAACCACTGACACTACCAAAAAGCTGCTGAAATATTTCATTTCATTGATGGGAAAAAGTTTTATTCTTATCTTCTACAGTAAATGCAAGTTGCAAAATCATGTTTCCAGCAATAAATAATGTTGGAATGTGTGACAACTTGAGTACAATCATTAACACTAGTTGATCGTTGTTTTGATCATGTTGCCATTTAACTAACTAGAAATCTAGTTGAAGATGATGATTACCTTTAATAATCTTTCGTTTTCGTTGAGATGCCACTAATCTCACTCTCCTAAAATATTTAAGCTTTGACACATGCTAAACTCAACAACCATCGGTCATTAATTAATCTCATAGTATTCACCTTTTCATCCCATCCTTATGATTGAGAAATCATTTTTTTCCGATATGCATGCGATAGTAAATTCAAGAAAATATGTCACACCCTCGATAATAAAACTCATATATAATAATTATCATATATTTTTAATATATATTTTAAATTTTAAAATACATATTATAAATCTGTAAAATTTTTAAAATATCTATTACAAGTAAAAATATTTAAAAATATTCTCAATATCTAAAAATCTTATGAAAAAAAATCATATCATCATTATATAACTATATAAATAAATTTTCATATACTATTACTGTTATAAGTTGCTCCAAAAAACAGCAATGAAATAAGTGCAGGAAATTTAAGTCAGTAAAGTCAAGGGGCAATGTAATCATTAGATAAGATTAGGATTGAATTTCTGTTAAAGAAAGAATCAAGAACCAAGTTCTTGATTTTTGAATCTTGATCTTGGTTCTTGGTGCTGAGGTGTCATTTGTATGGGCAATATAAATTCTGTAATTTTGCATAATGTAAATAAGATTTGCAGTGTGTTTTCCTCTTGAATTCTATTCTTTTATTTTCTTTAATTGTTCTCGGATTGATTACTACATTTCATCTTCTACTTCTTCTTCTTCTTTATTTTCATTTTCTGTGTGTGAGTTGTGGTGTT
>JAVXUL010063295.1:0-10144 GCA_035590515.1 Trichilia minutiflora
GGTAAACAGATTTTGTATGAGCCTTACAGGTCTACAGGTGGTATCCTGTGTTATTGGGTACACCCTGGAGGCCTGTGACGTTGTCACAGGTGGGATCCACGGGTCGGGTCGTGACAAACAAAATTTCATTTCTTAAAATCTAGCCATTATTCGGTTAATTCTAGCACCTATGCGTTATTCTCAATTTCAATTTAGCAAAATCAAGCTAAAGTCCTAAAATTTTAAGTTTTAACCATAAAATTATTGAAAATTAATTAAAACATGTAGTCAAACTTATAACATTGTTAGAAACTTTATTGAGAAGTCAATTTAGTACGTGGATGCTTGATTCATCATCAATCTCAAAAATCTCGAACTGTCCACCATAATTCTAGTTTTCTCTTGTCTATTTCTTTGACCAAAATGATGGAATGAAATTTGTATATGATAGAGAGTGTCAAGTACTACTTTTTGGTAGCAAAAAACAGAAATTTAATTGGTTAGATGTTAAGAAAATAGGAGGAAATTTGAATGGAAGCTCACTGTTCTTACAACCGCTTGAACCCAATGGTTACCCAATGAAGAACAAAGGAAATAAAACGATTCTATCCATTTTGATTTTATTTATAATTAAAAGAATTTGAAATGGCATGTTTAAGCTTGAAAACATGAAAAGAATGGAGAAAAAATCATTTAAAATGGATAGAATGGTCTTTTCTTAAGTCGAATATTTATTTCTATAGTCAAAATGAATCAGTGTATTATTTTTGACGAAATTTATCTATACCTTTGGTTAAAATATCGATATCTTTAGCTAAGGTATTGATACCTTGATCCAGGGTATTAAAATCTTCACAAAAAACCTATTTTTTATCCAAGTTTCGATATTTTTGATAAATATATCGATACGTTATAAAATATTATTCAAATCATTGTCTTCTAACATTATATTCTCTCTCGTCCGATATCCGATTTCACTTCTTTTTTTTTTTTCATACACTTATACTTCTTTTCTATTTTAGTAAAAACAAATCTTATATTAAAAATTTATCCCAATTGATGGGAATTTAATTTAAAAGTTTTGATGTCTATGCAAGAAATTTTTATAAAACTTAATAATGACTTATTTTATTTTTAGCTTTGATTTTCTTTTATTTGAGCTCGGATTTAATTCATACTTGATTATATAAAATCTTTATTCTATCCTTTTTTTTATAAATAAACTGGTCATCAATCAGACTTCTCCAATAATAGAAATTTGCTTTAGAAGCTCAAGTGTACAGTTGAAACCTTATAGACACTTTTCAAAAACTTAACAAATTTTATTTAAAACTTATCAAATCACTTAATAATCATCAATATGGGTCTATTTGATCAATAATACATTCCAACATAAAATTTTCAAAATAACAAAAATACTCTTCTAGAGTAAAATGACCAAAATACCTTAGAACTTAAAATATGGGATATTACTATATATATATATATATATATATATATTAGAAATATGGAGACCTTTTCTTTTTTTTTTCGTGACATACACCTTTCAAATTAGAAACGAATACCTTCTATTAATTTAATTCTCTTAATTAATTATGACTATTATACCTCTAACTTTACAAAAGTATAAGTTAAAAAATATATGCAAAATTAGTATTAAAAAATGATATAAGACACATAAAATTTAATTAATAAAAATTATCATTTGAAGAATATAAAAAATTTATAAATTATATTTTTTAAAATGCCAAAATAGAAAACTAATGATTTTAATAGGTATTTCTATAATTTTTTAATATTTAATATTAAAATAAAAATTATTATAAATTATATATTTAAAAAATTAACTTAATCAATTTTTTTAATTTACTCATTTTTTATTTTTAACATTCTTTAAGATATAAATTTTAGTATGTAAGTTTTTCATTTAACTTTTATGAATTTTAATTTATGAGTTTTTAATGTTCTTCAAATTATAATTTTTATTAATTAAATTTTATGTATTTTATATATTTTTTAATTCATGCTTTTATAAAATTAGAAATATAATAATTATTATACTATAAAAAAAGAGAATCAATTAAAAAAATTAAATTGGCAAGGAGGTATTTGTCATCGGCTTCAAACTGAAAGGATATCTAACACGAAAGAAAATATATATAAGAAGTGTCTGCAATTTTTTAAAATTATAAGGGGAATAATTTTCCTACTACAGTCGAAGATGAACAAGATGTAGGGTGCTGCAGTTACCAAAAGTGACGTCTACAATCCCAAGCTTCCCATCTTCTGTTATCCCTTTGGTTGCAGCTGCCAATAGTGGTGGTTGCACTCATTATTTTTTAGCATCTCTTCACATATGGAAAATTCTATTTTAAATCCGTTTCTTAAAAGATTGATCAAATTTATTATCTACACACAAACAAATAATAAAAATATAAAAATACTAATGAAATCATTCTAAACTAAATAAGAATTTAACAAAAAAAATAAGAGATAAAATCAAATCATTCATCAGTTATGTATGAAAATGAAGCTGTAAAATGTTAAGAACAGTTTTAAAATTAAATTGGTTGTTAAATATGTCTTAGAAACCAATTGTAGGGTCGTATATGCTGCTGCTTTTAGGTTCCAAAGTATCCCAAGGATGAATACACCTTGGTGGAGAGCATTTGATGCTGAAAAATCTAGGATTAATGAAGTTTGTAACAACGGCTATAAATGACACAAATATCGGCAAACAGTTTTAAAATTAATTGTTATTTCTTCATTTCTAAAAAATTATTTAGTAAAAATCTAATCTTACTTTGCAGGTTAATTGACATAAGCTTAAATGGAGGCCTATATATATGAAACTCCACCAATCAAATAAAGAGCAATTTAGACCAATCAGGGTACAAATAAGGCATATCATTTGAATATTTTTTTTTAAGTGATCATATTTATTTTTCTGCCAGTTAAGGAAGACATATCCTTAGTTAATTGACATAAACTTTGGTTTTATTATTGTAATTCATGTGATGTAACTATAGCTACAAAATGCTACGAACCAATATTTTTGCTAACAATTTGATTGTTGGGTGATTATTTGGCATTTGCAACGGTTGATTTAGTACTTACTTTTAGTGTCTGATTACTTACTATTGAATTAAATTAGTTTGATTATTAATTATTTATGATGATGTTTGAATTATTTACTTATTTTTAATTTATGTTTGATATTTTTTACTAGTGAATTTTTTAATTTATCATTAATTTATTTAATTATTATTAAAATTAATAAATTTAATTAATATAACTAAAATTTAAATAATAAAAATAGGTTTTGGCCACAAAGTCATGTGGTTGTCAAAAAAGAATTTAGCAACAATATATAAGTGTCACTAAAAAGACTTTTGACATTGAAATTATGTCATCATAAAAAAAGTTTGGAAACGATGTCGATAACATAATGTCATCGCCAAATCTCTTTATAATGATAACATTATATTTTACGATAATGTTTTGACAATGATAAATAATATAATATCGTCTCTAAGAGTTTTGATGATGTCGATTAATCATCGTCGTCAAACTTTTAGTGACCCCTTTTTAATGACTATTTTGTGACCTTTTTTTTTATAGCTAAAATTTTTAGTAATGACTTTTTGCATTTTTACCGAAAACTATTGTCGTTAAAATCTTCTTTTTTTTAATGTAATGTAAGCTAGGAACTTCAGTAAGGTACAAATCATTATCTTTCCATATGGTGGAAGAAATAAAATTGATAATTTAGATAATCATATTGTATTTGAATCGTATCAATAAACTTATAATATTTTTTTATACTAATCTAAATCTGGTCTGTTTATTAATTATATGTAGAATTCTTAATCTGAATATGACCATTTATTAATCGTTTCATCCGTTTATTAAATAGGTGATACAACATGATATGATTAGGTTATTAAATCGATCCAATCTATTTAACTAATTTAATTAATTAATATAAAATTTAATTTATTTAATTAACTATTTATTTATATGTAAATTAAATATTAAAATATAAATAAATAAAATTATTATAATAAATATTTATTTAATTAATCGTATTTTAATCATATCTTAAATGGATAAACAAATTCATAAAATCAAATTCAAATTCTAACATAATTATTAATCGTATCATACAAATATAATTTTATTATTATTTATATAAAAAATTTAGATCTAAATTTATTTAATTATATTAAATTCACATCTTCTAATTGTATCTTAACTCAAATATCATATTTAGAAAGAAACAATAAGAATGGCCTGCAACAGTTTTTTCTATTGGCAAGCAGGGAAGCAGAATTTGAACGTATAAAGGTAACTTATGATTTAAGAAAGGCTGAGTAAATTGTTACAATGGTGATAAGTGGTTAGTTAATTGTTACTGACCGATAAACAGAATGTCGTACTAGTATTGTATTACTTTACAGGTTATAAGATACCAAAGGGATGGAAAATAATCCTCTGGATAAGATAGCTCCACACAAATCCAGAAAACTTCGATGATCCGATATGCTTTAACCTGATAGATGGAATGTAAGCTCAGATTCCATGATGCTGAATTGGAATCGACGATAATATAACTTGTATGTATAATAATGTTGTGTTCAAATTTAATCTCAAATTTTTCATAGGAACCAGAAAGATCGGGTACATACCATTACAAATTGCGCTCTTTCTTCTTCACCATCTGTATGTAGGATACAGTAAAGCAAACTGATCAATGTCTTCTTAACTTTGAGACTATACAAATACCAACTTTTAATCTCATACAATTTTCATGGAATTGCAGGTGGAAACTACCCAATCCAGATGCAGATATGATTTATCTTTCACATCTCCGATACCAGTTGATGGTGTTGAAATCAAGATAAGTGAAATATGCCACTTCCAGTTATTAATTAAAATGCTGCTAGAGTGTACTTGGGTTGTAATCTTAGATCTCCTTCAAATTAGAAAGAATTTCTAGTCAAGTGTAATACTAATGAAATTTGAGGTATTTCTATGTATACATTGCATTCTAGATGTGATGTTTTTATCTGCCCCCCATTCCACCAAAAGCACAATATCTAATCAATACGTTTGAGACCATATAACACGCCGGCCACAATGCAACCACCATTTGCTTGAAACAAAAGGTAGCTTATGCATTTACAGCATAAAGCAGCTACTCATGATTCTGAAGTTGAATATGAATCATGGGTTGAGTACATATGTAGTAAAGGTGAAGACTCGTTTTGCTCCTAGTCTAAATTCAAATCAATTCACTCATTCTCAAAAATTGACTAAAATGGACTTTACGAAATACAAAATTGCTCATTTTGGTCACAGAATGAAATCGATTGTGGTAGTTATGCATTCATTGTCACAATCTTACGTGAGTTGATTGACCCAATGCACAAATACACCATATATTAATATCTAATAACTAGGTCTAGGTCTAATTTAAACTCAAAAATTTGAACAATTACCCTCTAAATTCCTCGTGGGTTCAAACGATGAGGCTAATTATGCACACACATAAAGAAAAGAAAAAGCTACCTTACCAATAAAAAAAACTTTATGTTATGTGTACATATTTATGAACACAAAGATTATATTGGAATTCATGCTAGGATATTATTACTCATCTTTTTTGAAGGTTTTTTTATAAATATTTTATTTAGACGATGAGAATGTAAAAATAGATATTACATCCTCTCTCTCTTAATAATATATTTTAAAATTAGTTTTATATCTTCATATGTAATAA
Source organism: Trichilia minutiflora (assembly GCA_035590515.1). Lineage (NCBI taxonomy): Eukaryota > Viridiplantae > Streptophyta > Magnoliopsida > Sapindales > Meliaceae > Trichilia > Trichilia minutiflora. The sequence goes on from JAVXUL010063295.1 coordinate 5,762, forward strand.
TAAAATTATATACATTTATTTATTTTTTATCACCCTCAACAATTTGTGTAATTATAAATTCCATTAAAAAAATTTTATTTTATTTTAATCATTTATCTTATAATTTTGAAGTTATTTATAATTGGTTAAGTAAGAATTCTTAAATGATCGTATTACGTATTTAATTGTTGTTATGAATAAAAAAATAAATTAAATATTTAATAATTTTCTTTGATTGTTAGATAGTAATAAGTAATAAAAATTATGAAAATTATTTTTTTTAAATTATGAGGTTTATGAAATATCTTTTAATTATTGGTTATTTAGTTAAAAATAATTATTTATTTCTGTTTTTAAAATAATTCCGGAATGGGGAGGAAAGTGATAACTCAATGCATGCTTGCACAAGGAACGTACAGCTGGACCAGTAATTCACCGTGACTAATTCACGACAAAATCCAACAAATTTTTCTGGTGAAGTAATAAGATCCCGGTCCCTAAATTTTTAGTATTTTACAAACAAGTAAATAAATAGTATATTTGTATCAAATTTATAATATTATATATATATTTTAATAATTTAAAATATTCTCACCTTATCTCGATCAACGAATTTTAATTAATTAATTTAAAAAAATATAAATTAAATATATTATTATTTAATTACCTCATTAAATTAACGTATCTTCAAAATCACTATCTTAAATTTAATTAACTATTTATAACTTTTTTTTTATAATCAAGGTATTCGAGTTAATTTATATATTTTAATTAATTTTAAAAAAAATTAATGCAACATCTCACTATCACGATCTCCTATTTAAATTATAGATACACTTAAAAAATTAAATTTAAAATCATATATCTAACCACATAACATATGAATGATATAATATTACACTTTAACAATTGACATTACATGAAAGTAAATTAAAATGTTATTTTGGTTTGATCTTTTTTATCAGTTAAAAGTTTATTTTTAATGTTAAGAATTTTTTAAAAATATTTTTACTTTTATAAAATATTCAAGATTTTAAACTTTTAGTAACGGAATTTTTTAATTTAAAAAAAATTAAATTACCTAAAATATTATCATTTTAATTTAAAATTTTTACTCTATTTTTTTCTTAATATAATTTTTAAAAATTTATATGTTAAACTAATTTTAATTTTTGTTAAAAGTTATTCTTTACCATTAAACAACCAATATTCTCATACAAAATATTTTATTTATAAAATCCTTGATTTAATAATCCCTATTTAAAAATTATGCCATTTAGTATTTGGACCCTAGAAAATACGTTATTCTTGTTAGAATTTCTAAATTACTAGTAAAATTAGGTATGTATTTGACATAAATAGAAAATCTATGTCTTTTTTCATAAATACCAATGTTGTTATTTCCTATATGTCCTAATATCTTACATCCTGAAAATCTGTTCAAGTCAGACATGTTTCAATGAATTCTCAGACATTTTTATGTAAAAACAAAAGCAATTACTTCAAAGTCTACTTTCGTGATGTACAAAATGTATATACTCTCCATAAATTTTCTTACACGTGCTTCATTTACATATTTTCATGTGAAAAAAAATCAAAATTATTTTAATCTTGCATGTAGAGCGAGTACCATGAATTTTGTAATAGAAGAGAGTGTTATTTTGTGTTATGTGTTTGAATTTCATTGGACAACGGATACTTAATTTTCGCACTACTTTCCATACAAAGTTTCAAAAAGTCTGTCTTTCACCCTGCTCATAAAATATTGGGAAAAAATGAAAAGGCTTGCTTTCTCTCTCCCTGAGAGTTTCAAATAATAATTAGTTTTTCTTTATCAAATGGTAATTCAAAACTCTATCATCACATCTCCAACTCCTCTCTCTACACTATTAACTGTTAGCATCACAGCTTCTCATCCATCTAGCTCAGTGTGTACTCATTGTACAGTGGATAGTGCACAAAAAGATCTATACTTGTCCTAGAAGGTTATCCGGTGAGGAGGAATGAAAATGCATTTGCTGGATTTGATAGTGATTTCTGCAGCAATCCTCTTCAGCTCTTGTTGCCTTGCTCTCACTGAAGATGGTATAAAACTAATTCCATTTTATTCTCTATTTTTAGTTCTTCCTTTGTATTTATTTTTAAGTGTTTATTTCTGACGGCCTGTTTTGCTGCTGAGACGATGAGTTTGGAGCGTGGGGCTTTTATTGGTAACTAAGAACATGGTGGTTTTGTTTGATAGTTTGTCGTAAAAGACAATCCTTAGCTCAAGAAGGGAGCTCAGGCACTGTAAATGTAAACAAGCCTCCTTTTCCAAATAATGGATCTACGATTTGGATATGCAGTTTTTAAAACTAGGATATTATTTTATAAAATATAAAGAAGTGCCATTCTTCTGATCAGGGACTGTTAACACGTATACCTTTTGCAAAAAGCAAGTTTCTAACTTGGTGTTTCATTGGCATTAGTATTATAAAGAAGATTATCTTTTGAAATCAAATAATGACAATCAAATTGACATTCAAACGGGGATATTTTTTGTGATATAATCTTATTTTCCAGGTGTTACGTTGCTGGAGATCAAAAGCTCTTTGAATGATAGTAGAAACATGCTAAGGAACTGGCAAGCTACTGATGAATCTCCCTGCAAATGGACTGGGATTTCTTGCCATTCCCATGACCAACGAGTCCGCTCTATGTATATATCATTTGCACTCTGCGCTAAATCACTTCCGTTTTCCACTTTGGATTATATCTGTTTATTTTTCAAATAAAATTAATTCATATTTTGGGTTATTCAGAAATCTACCTTACATGCAATTAGGCGGCATTATATCTCCCAGCATTGGTAAACTCAATAGATTGCAGAGAGTGTGAGTTCAATTACAATCTTTGTCTTTCTGCTTGAAACATTGAAAATAACAATTAATATATCATCAATACATCTCTGATTGTAATTTTCATTTGCAACTATGAAACAGGGCACTTCACCAAAACAGTTTACATGGATTTATTCCTAATGAAATTACAAATTGTACAGAGCTCAGAGCCTTGTAAGTGAACATGGCAAAAGAATCGGGTGGTTATCGATTTTAAATGTGCTTTAATTTGATGTTTCTCAACCATTTGTGTTTTTGAAATGCTCCTGATACTACATGATGCTGCGATTGACCATCAATATAGATACTTGAGGGCAAATTATCTTCAAGGAGGAATACCGGCAGATATTGGAAACCTCACTTTTCTCTCTATATTGTAAGATCTCTCTTTGCCTTTTTATTGCTGACTCCTAATATTTTAACGCTGATTAAGTGTATATTTTTACTAATATTTGAACATTGAATTTAGGGATTTGTCAAGCAATTTACTAAAGGGTGCCATACCTTCTTCTCTTGGCCGTCTCACACATTTGCACTACCTGTAAGTTTAAATGGAGTTACAGTTACTTTTATAAATTTGGGTATTCGAGGGTTTCAATTAGGAATTGATAACAATTTGGAGAGCCTATCTTGATTAAGTATGCTGTGGTGGTATTTCATGCAGAAATTTGTCCACTAACTTCTTCTCTGGTGAAATCCCTGATTTTGGAGCCCTGAGTACTTTTGGGAACAAATCGTGAGTACTCTGTGACCCCAGTCTTTCTTTTTTCTTATAAATGTAAATGCTTGATCAAATCTTTTAGGCCAATTAACATTTGAAAATTATTAATTCATGTGACTCTCCTTTGGAGGCTTCTGATAAAATGTCTTTTGAGTACGTTATATGAGCAATAAAATAGTATTTGAATTGGTGTCCTATAATGGGAACACAATTGTATTCAAGTCATATGCCGTGTTTTGAATTGTACTCAAAGACATTCTTCTGTGTACATTATATGAGCAATAAAATAGTATTTGAATTGTTGTCCTATAATGGGAACACAATTGTATTCAAGTCATATGCCGTGTTTTGAATTGTACTCAAAGACATTCTTCTGTGCACTAAATGTCAGAAGTCTTTCCACCAAAAAGGGATGACACTTCTGTTTTTCCATCTGATGTGGATGAAAGCGAGTGTGCATGGTTCACTGTTGTCTGTCTAAATGGTCTTTAAAGTCAGGTTTGGTAGGATATATCCTCACTGGTTAAGATAGCATCATGGCTTTCCATATGGCTGGCTAATGGGTACTGATGAGGACTATCTACAACCAAAGCATGCAATTTCAGCATCCTCAAAATTATGTGTTAAACTAGACAATTAATAGTGTCAGTACCAGATTCGTGATTAATTATCACTTCTGTTCCGTTTCATAGTCCATCCTCCTAGGTTGTTCTAATACTACCTTGCTTAGGTTTATTGGAAATTTAGATCTCTGTGGCCGACAAGTGCACAATCCATGTCGAACCTCCATGGGATTTCCTGCTG
>JAVXUL010063316.1:0-10143 GCA_035590515.1 Trichilia minutiflora
AAAATGCAATCCATAGTCTAATAATTGATGCTTAATCCATAGAAGTTGTGCACAACAACTACTTACGGATATGTACTCGGCCTCGGTGGTAGATAAAGCAACAGAATTTTGCTTTTTACTCACCCATGTGACTAATGCATTTCCTAAGAAGTGACAAGCACCACTTGTACTTCTTCTATCATCCTTGCAACCACCAAAGTCGGCATCCGAATAACCTTTCGGATCAAATGAACCATCCTTGGGATAGAACAATCCCAAGTTAGGTGTGCCTCTAAGGTATCAAAAAATTCATTTTGCGGCACTTAGATGAGACTCTTTGGGGTTAGATTGAAAACGTGCACAAACACATACACTATATAGAATGTCGGGTCTAGATGCAGTGAGATACAACAATGAACCTATCATGCCCCTATAAAGCTTAGGATCTACACCCTTGCCTTGCTCATCTTTATCTAAAGAGGTGGATGAACTCATAGGAGTGTCCATATATTTGCTATCTAGAAGTTCGAATTTTCTTAAGAGGTCTTTAACATATTTTGTTTAGGAGATATAGATGCCATCTAATGTTTGTTTAATTTATAAACGCAAAAGGAAGTTGAGTTCTCCCATTACACTAATCTTAAATTTATTTCTCATTAGTTTAGAAAAATCTTCACAAAGACCGTCATTTGTGCTTATAAAAATAATATCATCAACGTATACTTGCACAATGAGAATATCATTATCTTTGATATTTGTAAAAAGAGTTTTATCAACACTCTCCCTGTCGAAATTATTTTCCAATAAAAAGTTACTAAGTCTCTTGTACTAAGCTCTAAGAGCTTGTTTCAACCCATGGAGAGTTTTAGTAAGTTTATAAACATGATTTGAATATTTTTTATTTTCAAAATTGGGAGGTTATTCTACATAAACTTCTTCATTTAGAAAAACATTTAAAAATACACTTTTGACATCCATTTGAAAAAATTTAAAGTCTTTGAAATAAGTAAAGGCTAAGAGAATTGTAATAGCTTCTAATCTAGCCACAGGAGTATATGTTTCATCATAGTCTATCCCTTTCTCTTGGGTATAGCCTTGTGCAGCAAGCCTAGCTTTATTCCTAACAATGTTTCCATGCTCATCTATCTTATTTCTAAACACCCATTTGGTGCTAATGATGGAATGATCATGAGGTCTTGGAACTAAGTCCCAAACTTGGTTCCTTTGGAATTGATTTAATTCCTTTTGCATAGCCATTATCCAATCCTCATCTAATAATGCATCATCTATTTTTGTTGGCTCTAAGTGAGACACAAATGCAAGATTTTATATTTCCTCAAGATTTTGAGGAACCTCTCTAGATGCTTTTCTAGCTTTAATTCCTTGAGAAGGATCACCTATGATCAACTCTCTAAGATGATGAGATGCATACTTCTAAGCCATTGGAAGTTCCTTAGAATGACTCTCTACATTCTCTTCTTACTTCTCATTTGGATCCTCATTCAACTTTAAGTCATTTATCTTATTTGTCATTTCTATCTCATCAAGTTTCTCCTTAGCAAGCATTTTCATTAACTCGGGCTCTAACTCATCAAAAGTGATATGCATGGTTTCTTCTACAACCTGAGTTCTTTTATTGTACACCTTATATGCTTTGCTTTTAGAAGAGTAACCTAGAAAAATACCCACGTTAGACTTTGGCTCAAATTTTTCAATGTTGTCTTTGGTGTTGAGAATGTAACAAGTGTATCCAAAGACTTTAAAGTGTTTGATCTTAGGTTTTCTTTGATAAATCAACTTATATGGACTTTTACCTAGGAATTTCCTAATCAACACTCTATTGGAAATATAGCACGCAGTGTTTATTACCTCAGCCCAAAAATATTGAGGTAGTTCGTACTCATTGAGTATAGTTCTATCCATCTCTTGCAAAGTTCTATTTTTTCTCTCGACTACCCCATTTTATTATGGTGTTCTAGGTGCAAAAAAGTTGTGTGTGACCTTATTCTTATCACCAAATGACTCAAAGTTTTGGTTAACAAATTCTTCACCTTGGTCACTTCTAATTTTCACTAAATAATAACCAAGCTCATTTTGGATCCTCTTAGAAAATTTTCTAAATTCCTCAAATGTGTCACTTTTGTTTTCTATGAAAAACACCCAAGTGAATCTAGAATAGTCATCTATAATGATATATGCATAATGTTTACAACCTAGATATGCAACTCTATTGGGACCAAAAAGGTTCATATGAATGAGTTCAAGAGGTTTGGACATGGAAATGGTATTTTTGGGTTTGAATGAGCTCCTCACTTGGTTACCTCTTTGACATGGTCTATATGTCTTGTCTTTGGTAAACTTGAGGATAGGAAGATCCTCTAACATGCCATGCTTAGTTAACTTCCTATGAGATCTATACTACAATGCCTTAAGTGTCTATATCATAACCAAGAATCATCATTCATAACTTGTAAGCATACAGAAGATTCAACATTGATTTTATCTAACTCAATCACATATACATCGCCTATCCTAGAAGCATGCAAGATTCTATTTTTATTTGCATTAAACACATCATATGCATCTTTGATAAATATAGCATTATAACCAATATCACACAATTGGGAAATGCTAAGCAGGTTGTAACTTAAGCCATTCACTAGTAGTACATCTAAGATTTTGACTTTATTTATCTCAATGATGCCAATTCCAACTAATTTGCCTCTGCTGCTATCTCTAAAGATCACATCTTTTCCTTTCTTCTTTGTGAGATGCATAAATAGCTCTTTGTTTCCAATTATATGCCTTGAGCACCTGATATCAAGAAACCACTTTACTTCTCTATTTGTACTTCTCATTTTTTGTTCCTACAACACAACCAATCATTTACTTTGGTACCCATTTAACCTTGGGTCCATATATATTAGTTCTAACCTTAGGAGCATCATTTACAACTTTGGTATTTTTGGTAATCCACACTAACTTCGGTCCCTTGTAGGTATTGTTCTTCATAGAACACTTGTTGATATAATGTCCTCTCCTACCATAGTAATGACACACAACAGTGGAGTTTGCTTGACTAGATGCTTTTACGAAATAGTTCGAATATGGTTTTTATTTTGTACTAGGTTTGTAACTAATCCCTACTCTATCAAATATCATCCTTTGGCTATCCAACAATTTATCTAATGCATCTCTTCCTAAGGTGAATTTAGCTAAAATTCTTTTTAGTTTAATGACTTCATCATTCAGTTCTTTGTTTTTCATCTTTAATGCATTTATCTCGCTGTTATACTTGCATATAACACTTTTACATTTCAATTCATCATTTTCTTTTATGAGACCAGAACATTTCTTTTTGTTCTCTTTGTATTTTTCACACAGTTTTTTAAAATCAATTTTTAGCTCATTATATAAATCAAGCAGTTCATCATACATCAAATCATTTTCCTCACCAGAACATGTGTCATAATACTCAGAGGAGGATTTAAAAGTTACCTCATAATCTCCTTTTGCCATAAGGCAGAGATTTGCATGCTCAGCTTCGGAGGCAGAGGAGCTGGCCACTTCGGATGAGTCGTTTTAAGTGACTTTCATTGCATTCTTCTTTTTCTAGTCCATTTTGTTTTTCCTGGTAAGACATTTTAGTCTAGTGTATCCAGGCTTCTTACATTCATAGTAAATCACTTTTTTCTCTTTCTTTTTCTCCTTTTTTTTCCTGAATTTTTTTGATATGTCCTCTTTCTGAAAATCTCTTTTTCTCCAGTTTCTCCTTCTATTTTTGTCTCTTCCAAACATTTTCTTCATTTGTTTGGCCATCAATAAAAATTTATCATCTTCTGAGGTTTCTTCTATGCTCTGTCCTTCTTCATTTTTGGTGCTTTTGAGAGCCACTTTCTTCTTTCCACTTTCTCTATCATCATGCTCGCTTTTGCATACTTCCAACTTATACGTCATCAATGAGCCAAGCAGTTCTTGGAGTGGGAGTTTACTGAGATCATGGGCTTCTCTAACGGTAGTGACCTTTGCTTCCCATATCTTTGGCAAACTTCCAATAATTTTGTTTACTATATCCATGTTCGAGTATGACCTGCCAAGTGCTTTTAAATCGTTAGTAATATCAGTGAAACGTGTGAACATATCTTTAATGGACTCATAGGGTTTCATTTTGAAAAGTTCACAATCATGAACCAGCATGCTTATTTTAGAGTCCCTAACTCTACTGGTTCCCTCGTAAGTAACTTCAAGCATGTCCCAAATGGTTTTAGCTGTATTATAGCTAGACACTTTATTATACTCAGATTTATCTAATGCACAGTATAATACATTCATGGTTTTGTCATTACTGAAACTGAGTTTTCTCTTTTGGAGTCCACTCTGATTTTGGTTTCAGTTTTCTCTCCTTAGTGGTTTCATCTATAATCATAGGAGTGTTATAACCATCCTCTATAATGTTGAGGATATCGAAGTCTAATGTGCTAAGAAATATTTGTATACATTTCTTCCAATATGCATAGCCAGTTCTATTGAAAAATGGAGGTCTATTGGTTGACTGACTCTCTACCACGAGTGAAGGAATGGATGATAAAGGTGCCATAATGATCTACTCATAGGTATTTAAACCTATATAATATAAGGAAAGGCTTTGATACTAATTGTAGGCCTAGATGGCACAATCCAAGACGAGGGTGAATTGGATTTTAAAACTTTTATGAAGAGTTTTTAAAACTTTTTAAGGAAATGAATGCACCTGATGTAAGTGCGGTGATAATTAAATGCAGAAGATGACTAAGACAGATAAGGAAGATGAAGCAATAAGATTTTTATAGTGGTTCAACTAATGTTCTACGTCCACTTTTCTCAGTTGAATCTACTCACACCGAGGATCACTAAATCCTTGTTTCTATGGGTCAAGAGGAAACCAATTACAACTTTTTTTTATGATGGGTGAAGGGCAACCACAAGTACAACTTCTTTTTAGAACAGGTGAAGTATGACACAATACAATCTTTCTTACAACGGGTGAAGAATAACCCAAAAATGTATCTCAAGAATTTGAGATAAGTATTTGATCTCTCAAAAGAGTGTATTAGTAATGGGCTCAACTTTCTCTCACTAAAAACAAATACAGATAAGAGAACAGAAAGAATAAAAATTGATTAAAGGAGAATATTTTTCAGTTCTTTGATCGCTCTGAGTATTATGCTTCAACAACCTTTGAATCTGTAAACATGATTGTATTTATGTCTGAAATGAATTCCTCCAACGGCTCTATTATCACCTCATTAATAGCGGCATTTAATGCTTTTGAACCAGTCGTTACAGTGTGCTGACAGTGCATGTATCGATACTTTGCTGAGATTTATCTGAACTTCCTCCATGTATTGATACCTACTTGTCCATATATCGATACTTACTAAGGATATTGCTGGAGCAGTTCCATGTATTGATACTTCAGTGATCATATATTGATACTTGGTTATGTTGAGAAAATCATCTCTGTCTTCGTATTGATACTTGGCCTTCAGATGTATCGATACTTTATTTTCTTGATAGTCTATGTATCTATACTTGGTCTTCTATGTATCAATACTTCGTGGATTTTAGACTTCTTTGATCTTCTTCGAAGATGGGTATCGATACTTGGCTGAAAAGTGTTGCTACGTGAGTAGTCCTATGCACTTTATCTTCTCATATATCGATACCTACTATTCAATGTATCAATACTTTGCTCAATATTCTTGCAAAATGAAACTTTCTCTGTGCAAAAGACTACAATTGAAGTATAGTATTTTTGAATTGATTTTAAGCATCATAGTATTCACATATTTAAATTAAAAATCAAGCATATTTCACAATATGCCATCCATTTATCAATTTTCAATTTTGTTTAGTATATAGCATCATCAAAAACAAATTAAAGTCTACATGTACTAGGTGAGTAACATGTCGATGGGTCGATGTAAGAGAGGTGCTAACCTCATATGTGACAGAATGGCTATAATTCCCCGTATTTTAGTTCTGGGGTATTTTGGTTATTTTATTTTAGAAAGAAATTTTTGTTATTTTTAAAATTTTATGTTCAAGTACTATTATTGGTTAAATAAACCTATAATGTTTAATAAGTATTTTAAGAAGTTTTGAATGATATTAGTTAAGTTTGAGAGCAATCCCCTTAAGGTTTTAATCACGCACTTGGGCTTTCGAGCTCAATTCCTATTGATTAAGAAAGCTAATTGACGAGATGTTTGTTTATACTTAAAAAGGACTCATAAAGGATTCTATAAAAAGAAATTTGAGTCAAATCAAAGGTCAGATGAGAGAGAATCGAGGCTAAGAACAGAGGTAAAATGCACAAGACAACATAAGGATAATTATAAGAAAGACATGACTAAATCGGCTTAGACCTACTCCCCTAAATCAGTGTTGAACTGGGCACTGGTCCTGGCTCTAAAGTGATGTCCAATGCCAGTCAGGGCATTGAACATAGCACTATTTATGCTCTTCTTCTTCAAACGATGCTGGATTGTGTATTTTCTTATGGAAATGCCAATTTTTCCAATTGCTTCATTTCTTTTATGATTTCAAGGTTAAACATGTCATTTTCCAATTCATTTTATTATAAATGAATTAAGTGAGCTTAAATTATTCATTTTGCTTTCTTCTTTAAATGGTTCTATCAGGTTCATAACGGTTTAATGAACAGTGGCCACAATATTCAATTTTCTTTATATTTCACTGATTAATCTTTCGTTTCTTGCTACCAAACATTTGTACATGACATCTTCTATTATCTATACACTTTTTGTTATAAAAAAATCCAGAAGCGAGCCAAAGGTCATTTAGGATTCATATTCACGAATGAGAAATTTTGTTGATTAGTGACGATTGAAGCTTTTAAAGGTTAAATTAACCTTCTGATAAGATTTTTAGCATTCTTACAACTCCGATCACATATTTTGATCGAATTTTTGAATATAAATTACTGTTTCTTACAAGGGTTACTGTTCATTTCAAAAGGATTTAAAATTGAGATTGATTAGGATTAAATGAGAATGAGAGACATATGTTTTGCTTAGTTAAGTCATTTACAGATTAATTAACTATAAATTTGAAATTATGTAATAAGGGATAATAGAAATAGTAAGTTAGAATAGTTAAATTAGGTATTGTATATATTCGAACGACATTAAGGAATTGATCGTAAGGCGTTATTAGTGAAAATGGGATAAACAACTAGAATATAGTTATGTACAAGAAATAGATGAGATTGAAAATTTAAGGTCTTTGTAAGCTTTGCAACTGTACTAAACGTTTCATCATAGTCTAGTCTATATTGTTAAGAGAACCATCGAGCTACCATACAAGTCTTATGCCTCTCAATTGATCCATTTATGCGACGCTTTATCTTGTAAATCCATTTACAAGAAATAGGCTTTACATCTTTTGGCTCTAGTACAAGTTCCTAAGTTTGATTTCTTTCTAATGCAGAAATCTCCTCTTCCATAGCCTTAATCCATTTCGGATTCTGGAATGCTTCCTCCAATGTCTCTGGTTCTTTTGCATCTGCTTCTTCTACTATCACGATATTGGCATATTTAGGATTTAACTTTCTAATTCTTATCGACCTTCGAAGTGGAGTTGGTGCTTCTGCTTCATTACGCTCATCTTTTTTGCTTAGTCGATGATACACACCAATTTGCCAAGGAGTTTGAACTACGCCTTCTTCGACGTCACCACCGTCACCTACATCTTCACCTAAACTCAACTAGATTTGAGAGGATTGCAACACATCTTTAAAAACATCTGAGTCAAGCAATATTTCCTTATCTAATGACCATCATGAAGATGCTTCATTGAATACCACATTCTGGGATGTATAACACTTTCTAATTGTAGGATAGCATCTCCATCCTTTTCTTTGATTGTCATATCTTACAAAGATACACCTAACAGCCTTCTTGTCCATCTTACCACGTAAATTGTCAGGTACAAATACATAACATACACATCCAAAAACTCGAAAAGAATTAACTGTAGTCTTTACGTTCCATAATTTTTCAAAGGGTAAAAGAAAATATAACCTTTGTTAAGAGAGCTTATTGATCACAAAGGCCACAATCTTCATTGCTTCAGCCCAAAAATATCTTGGAACATTCTTCATATGAAGTATACTTTGACATATTTTTGCCAGATGCCTGTTGTTCTTTTTTGCTATGCCATTTTCCTGTAGAGTGTTGGCATATGTGAATTGATGGTGTATTCGGCACTCCTAAATGAAATCACAAAACTTGTCTGAAGTATACTCTCCTATATTATCTGTGCGTAAATAACGAATTCTCTTATCTACTTCTGCTTTTGTGACCTCTTTGAAATTTGAAAAAATTTCAGATTTTTCCTTCATGAAGTAAGTTCACAAATACCTGGGGAAAATCATCTAAAGGTCACTATATACCTCATACCCTCGATAGAGGCTCGTTTGACAGCTCCAAACACATCAGAGTGAATTAACTCTAATAGTTCTTTTGCTTTAAAGTTTGACTCTTCATATAACAACTGGTATGCTTTTCTATACTGACAGCCTGCACATATTGCATCTGTCCTTAATTCAAGTTGGAGAAGTCCTTTCAGTATAAACTTCTTCATCATCACATCTAGCTTAGAATAACTGATGTGACTTAATCACATGTGCCATAAGTTTATTGTCTCATTCATCCTCGTCTTGTTTACATATACAGTTTCTATAGACATCATATAGACTGACTCTAATCTCAATCCCTTCATCATCGGCTCTTTTATAATCTTAAGATCGCGTTATACTTTCACATCTTGTGGACCAAACAGAACAAAATGGCCTAAAGGTGTTAATTATGCTACTAAAAGAAGATTTTTTTTTTCATATTTGGGACATGGTAGACATTTTGAAGCAGTACCTTGTTAACACCATATTAAGGAGAAACTACCATATTATTGATAGAAGCTATAGGTAATTTTGAATTGCTTGCTGTCACAACTATTCGACTCCCTTTGTACTTTGATAAATTCTATAACTTGTCTTTATCACCTGTCATATGATTTGAGCAACTTGAGTCAACAATCCAATCATTCTCATAATCAATTTGTTTAAATATTGTTGCTATAAGAATTAACTCCTCCTCGTTTGTAGCAATGATGCCTTAGCTCTAAAAAAAAAGGATCTTCTTCTTGCAATTATAGCACTTCCCTTCAAACCTTTTGTCATTGCCACGATTCTTCACAACTCCCCCTAAATGGGTGCTTTCTTTGCCTGCATGACCTTTAGCCTTATCCTCATTCTTTTTAGATCCACCGATAGCGTGTTGCTTAGAATTCCATCTACCTTTGTTGGCATAGAGCGCTTCATCTTCACTTTTTAGTGGAACTCCTCCCATTTGCTTAGCCAATCCTTCTTAACCAGCAAGCAAATTCTTGAACTCAATAAGTGATGGCTGATTTGCCATCTCTAAACTATAACAACAAAAAACCTGAATTCTGTTTTCAAACCATGGATGATGATTCGCTTCATCCTAGTTTCTCCAATTGCAACTTATGGATCCAACTTAGAAATGTCCCAGCATAACAACTTCACTTTGTAAAAATATTAAGCGATCATCATGCTGTGTTGTGCTATTGACAATAACTCGTTCTCTAGAAGTTGGAGTCTTGTATTGTTCTTCTTTGAGAACAGCTTGGCGAATGTATCCCAAGCCTCTTTGGGAGTTTTGGCATCTCGGATGTACTCTAGGACATCTTCTTCCACCGTTGTCTTTAAAGTGAACAGTGCTCTACCTGCTTTAATCTTCCATTTTTATAGCATATTGTTTGCGTCCTCTGCTTTTGGTTGCGTAACTTCGCTTCCATTTATGACCTCCCAGAAGTTCTAGCCTTCTATGTAAAACATCATACATGTAGACCAAGAGTTGTAATTTTGGTTGTTGAGCTTTTTGATTCCGTGAACGACTTGAAGATCACCCATCTTAATAGTAGGAAATTACTGTCCAAATATGATATCTATAACTACTCCAACCTAACTCTGATACCAAATTGTCGAATATAGATCATATGAAGCAAGAGAGTAACACGACAGGTATGAATGAACACAAGAATTGTTTTTATTCCAAAACAAACTCAAATCTCTTTTTTTTA
>JAVXUL010063327.1:0-10142 GCA_035590515.1 Trichilia minutiflora
AAACTTTATATTTATTAATAAAAGAAATTATTCTTTATTTACATATATTAGTTGCTTCCTTTATTTTTCATGCAAATAAATATTGAATGTATATAAATTATTCAGATTATTTTATTTTATTGTTAAATAAATTATCAAAGTGTTCTCTACGTATATGGTGTTGAATAGATGACTATATCACATAGTAGGCACATTAGTTATCGCTTAATGATATTATATGATAATATATATAGCTTGAGAATATGTGTATTGTCATAAAGGCATTAGTATGGATTTATAATTGATAAACTATTTATCGAACATGATCGAATATCGATAAATCACATGGTATGCATATAGTTAATGATTTGTCGATAGATTGTAATAGTGTGTGACGTAATCCTTTGATCTAAGACGTCTAAAATCGTGTATGAATGGGTATATTTCATATGATGTATATGTGTAGGATTAATCACGTCTTGTATAAGAAGCCGATTTGGGTATGCTTTGTTCATATAAGTGTTCGATCGACAGTCAAGATGGGATTCGTTGACTCGATATATTAGACTGAGAATTCTCGTTGTCTCAGTTCGATTCGAGTTTCTGATTGAATGTCGATATGATATCTTGACTATAAGTTTGTGACCACAGTATAATATTGACATATAATTGACGATTCAAATGAGAATCGGGATTAGGGTTTTGATAGTCCATGAACCTTTATCTCTATCAAGATATGACGACGGAAGGATATTACTGACACGTTACGTACAATCAATGAAAGGTTTGATGAAGATACTTCTTCGTCGTGACTTAGGGACTATGACACATTACTAGATATTAACCATAATCGTTGAGTAATTGAAATATTCAAAATTGAAATGTTCGACATAAGTTCATGACTGAGTCACGGTGAACCTTTATGGTCCACCAAGATCCTCAAATATTTTTTCATATGAGAGAGAGATAAAATATTATCGAAAGAGGATTAGCACCCTCATAATAATATTGAAAAGGTCGAAACCGATACGTGTAACAGTTATATGTATTAAATACTCTTTAATGTGTTAAAGAGATGATATAATGATATCATAAGATAATTTAATGTAAATTACTTGTCAAAATTGATAATATTGATTATCAAATATGTTAAAATATGATTTTAAGGTAAAATAATAAAAATTAAATGAAATAGTTTCATTTAGTGTAAAATGATCATTTTACCTCTAATATGATACATGTGTGTAATTTATTATAAATTACATATTTAAATTTGATAATTTTGATTATCAAATCTATTGAAATATGATTTTAATATAAAATAAAAAAATCTAAATTAAAGTGTTTAATTTAGATAGAAAAGATCATTTTACCCTTATATGTAAATGTGATCAAGGGTATTATGATATTTGTCCAAAATTTATAGATTTTTTTAATCCATTATTTTAATTAATTTGGCCATTAAATGATGTATTTCAGTGTTAAATAAAAATTTTTTTATTTTAATGACTTAAAATTAAACACATGTCATTTTCTTATTTGTTAATGAATTTGACTTTGTATTTTAATTTAATTGGTCCATTTGTATGGTTGCACCCATCTAACATGAGGGTAAATGTATCATATTGGTTTCATTTATTTATTATATTTATTAGATAAATATGAAATAAAATAAATAGAAAATAAAATAAAAATTATAAATATTTTTATTTTTGAATTATTTTGGTAAGGAAAATAAAATTTTCCATTTTTCTCTCACTACAAATTCGACCAAGAGAAAGAGGAGGAAGAGGATGGTACAAAGTAAAGAGAGTTCAAGGTTTTGAGCTTGTTCTTCATCAAATTAAAATCCTTACAACAAGAGCAACAAAAACTCTAAGGTATTGTCACTTAATTCTCTTTGTTTTCCATGGGTTTAACCTAGGGTTTTTGTGTCAAAAACTTACATTTTAAGCATGATTTAGGCCATAGAACCTTCAATTGTGTATTACTATTGAGAGCACACTTCTCAATCACACACAATCGTTTACTTTGATCAAGGATTTTTCTGAGTCAAATCTGAATTATTCACATAGAGCATTCTATCTTAAACACTAAGACTAACAAATCCTTTCTCGAACACTCATATACCTCTAGGAATGTTTCACCATACCTAATAACTACCTATAATAAGCCTAAATATATACTTGCCCTGAGTAGTATCAAAGTATGATAATTCACCCACAAGATAGCCATGGTGTTATAAAGTCTAAAACTCACTTAAATAACTGATACGACGAATGTCCAATTGACGATTAAGTGTAATTAGTATTTGGACAATTCGTGTGAGTCTGTTCAGTGAACTCATACTTAACCAATGAGCACCTATAAACTTCTTTTAGTGTCTCCACACAAGTAATCTATAAGATCGACTACCCTCTATTGCATAGAGTAAAGACAGTGTATACTAGTCTTTCTAGTACTATAAAGGCCCCACTTTATAGTCCCATGACTAGGAACATTTAAGAATGATGCTATTAACACACAATCTCATAAATATGAACTTATTATAATAGTGTGTATTATATATATTCCACGAGCTTTATCATGACATATAAAGCATACATACATATTATTATAATAAATGATAATATATTTAGAAATACTCATTTTGTTAATCAAAATATTTTTAAGAGTTTTTAAAGTTACAATCACAAATCACATCGTGATTGGCTTTTAGGGTATTTATCTCTTTTAATCTCCCACTTGTACTAAAAGCCAATCACCTTCTTGACAAAAACTCATTTTCTTAAAATGGTCTTCATACATCCTTTTTTATGAGGCTTTGGTGAATGGATCTACAAGATTTTATTCTGAAGACACTCATTCAATGCGAATATATCTACAGAATGTGATTAGAATTCTTATGAGACCTTAATTCCTTGGCTTGTGCTATAGCCCCATTGTTATCCCAATACAGTTGAATTGGATCAACAATGGTAGGAACTGAATTAAGTTCAGAAATGAACTTTTCATCCAAACACCCTCTTTTATAGCATCTGAAGTTGTTACATATTCTGCTTCTATGGTATATTCTACAGTAACAAATTCTAATTTCTATTTGAAACTCATCCAACTTACTGCTCTACCATTTAAGGTAATACATATCCTGAAATCGATGTGCTATCATCTTTATCTGACTAAAAACTCAAGTTAGTGTCATCTCAAGTATCAAGTCAGATCTTCTATGAATGAGAAACAATTCTTCATTCTTTCTCGAGTACTTTAGAATTATTTACATGACTTTCCGATAACTTTCACCTGGATCAACCTGAAACTTGCTCATAACACTTAGAGCATAAGCTATACCGGGCCTAGTACATAACATAGTATACATGATGAAGCCAATTGTCAAAATATATAGCATCCTACTCACATATTTTCTCTCCAATTGTGTTTTAAGAGATGTTCTAATAGAGAGAGTAACTCTATGACACATCTTCATGTATCTTTCCTTGAAGTTTTTCATACTGAATTTCATTAATACTTTATCTATGTACGTAAACTGGGATAATCCTAACATCTTATTATATCTATATAGGATATTTGTCCCATGTCTTTCATAGAGAAAATAGATGATAACTAAATTTTTATTAACTGTAACATTCCTACATCATTCTCAATAATTAGTATGCCATCTACATACATTATTAGGAATGTCAACAAGCTCCTACTAACCCTTTTGTAAGTACATAGATTATCACAATACTTTGATAAAATTAAACTCTTTGATTAACTCATCAAAATATATGTTTCATAATTGAGAAGCTTGCTTAAGTCTATAAATAGACTTCTATAACTCGCATACTAACTTCGCATTTTCAGTTGCTATAAAACTTTTAAACTGTGTCAAGTACGCATCCTCTTTCAAATAACAATTAAGGAAGATAGTTTTTGCATCCATCTGTCATATCTCATAATCATAGTATGTAGATATATTAAGTAAAATCTAAATGGAATTAAGCATAGCCACAAGTAAAAAATATTTCATCAAGGTCAACTCCTTACCTTTAATAAAAACCTTTTATTACCAACCTTACTTTATTTCACCCAATAGGTACAATACCTTCAGATGGTTCAAAAAAAGTCCATACTTGGTTGGATCTACATAGTCTATTTGGATTTCATGGTCTTTAAGCCACTTCTTTAAGTCGATATTAAGTATCGTCTCATTGTAGGTTATAAGATCCTCATCAATAGTGAAAAAAACCTCATATCCACCTATCCAATGATATCTAATATATCTTAGTGTTTACAGATTTTGAACACACTCCTTTGAAGTTTGAGTGTTAGTCATGATTAAGAAATTACTAAAAAAAATTTTCATGTTCTATTTTATTACTATCATATATATCTTCGAGAAACTCTTTCTCTAAGAAAATAGCATGCTTAGAAACAAACATATTTTATTTTTTAGTATAATAGAACTAGTATCCAATAGACTTTCTTAGATAACCCACAAAACTACATCTAACACTTCTAACTTCAATCTTTTCGAAATTAAACCTTTTTCCCTTCCATATCTCATATGAAACTAAAGACACTGATTTTAGGAACTATATTCAAAATCTGGTTAACAATTTCGAGAGCATATTCTTAAAGGAATATTGGAAGATTGACATTACTCATTATGGAATATATTATATCTCATAAAGCACGATTTTCCTATACATATACACTAATCAACTGCAGTGCAGCTAAAAGAATCTATTGGGATATAATTCCCTGAGCTTTGAGATAATTTAGAAATTATGGCTTAAGTATTTACCTTCATAATTTAATCAGAAGGATTTAATACTTTTACTAAGTTGGTTTTCTATTTCACTCTCATATTTTATAAATTTTTCAAAAGTTTCATATTCGTGTTTCAATAAGAACATATATCCAAATCTCAGAAAAATCATCAACGAATATAATAAAATACAAATAACCATCTTAGCATATATTGATATTGATCCACATACATCTGTGTGAACTACAGATCAAACATCTTATACTTATCATCATTTCTAATAAATTGTAATTTGGTCATTTTACCCATGATACAAGATTCACAAGCTATAAATGATTCACAATCACTTGTACCCAAGAAGCACTCTTGAATTAACTTGTGAAATCATTTCTCACTAAATAACCTAATCAACAATGCCATATAGTAATCATAATTAAATCATCTCATTTTCTTTTATTGGTATATTTGTTAAATGACATCATATATGTGGTGCCTACAACTAATATAGCAACTCTTGTTGCATTACTGATACGCATCTAGATCTCATCCTTCCTGTAAATGTCTAATGTTTGTCAAAATCTATATATCATTATAATCATGAGATGCATATTCAGAATCTAATACCTATAAGAAACTATTTGTTTTTGATAAATTTATTTCAATTATAAACATACCCTAATAGCCTGAAATAATAACTCGTTTCTCTTTTGCCTTCATTGTAAGATACTACTCGCAATTTTCTTCGGGTATCCATCCATTTATCAACGAAAATAAGAACTTTTAGCCTTTATCTCTTATTCTTTTCCTTTGTTCTTTTATACCCTACTTTGAATTTATGTGATTTCTTCTTCTTGTTAAACTTGTTAACCTTTTCTTTCGAAAACCAGAAGAATCACCAATCATTATCACAACCTTATCAGATTTCTTATCTAATAAGATCTTACCCTTAGCTTTTATGAATATATTATACAACTCTACTAAGGACGCATTAATATAGTTCATATAAACATTGGTGATGAAATCACTAAAGGTAAATGTGAGAAACTTAAGGATAAATTCTATATTAAACTCATTTTTTCTCTCCTTCTCTTATGCACCATCTAGTATGGCTTTAGGCATTAGAGAATCAAGAACATAGAAAGTTTGTATACACAATAAAACCATTTTAATTGTGTGAAATAAATCAGAGAAACATTCAAGATTATTCAAATTTTAAAAACTCATATAATGTGAAGCGAATTTTGTAAGCAGACAACTTTAACACAAATTAAACATACCATTACATACAATGCAGACTTGATCATTATGAGTATTACAAATTTTAAGAAATAACCCTTTGATATGCAAATCGAAAAATAAATCATATTATTTTCTAGTAGGTATTGGAATCTCGATTAACTTGAATAAAATAAGCTTATGTAACACAATAACTTATGCATTCCTTAACCAAGTAAGTAACTCTTACCAATTGTAACTCATACAACTTTCAATATTATTCAGCCTCTAAAATTTTATGACCTTGTGTGACACAACAAATCATAAATTCCAGTTAAATGCAACCAATATTGCTTATGAACAAAGGTTCATCATATAGCCCTTGTGTGACATAATAAAGCTACATGACTACACTCAGATCAAACATTTCATGTAAAATATATTAATTCATGACGATAAAGAAATAGGCCTTGTGTGACACAAAAAATCACATCACGTTGCAATTCAATCAACATATAAATGTTGAAAGGGCTATGTCAAAATTCTCAATATTCAACATTACCACTTAATATTAATTACAAAGAAATTTATTATTAAAATGAGGTCTCATTAAAAATGACATGTTTATGACACTCATAAAGCATGTTTGTAACATTCATAATTACTTACATCAACATGTAATGTACAATCATCATATGAATATTGTTAGTCAAGGGCACACAAACAAGATAATGTACATGTAACCATTTAAAAGAAAATCATGCTTATTCATACTTGACACTCAAGTTTCAAGATATATCTTCATATATCTTATTAGCTTTACAAAAAGCAATCAATTTTTAACTCTTGGAATTGATCTCACCTAAGCCTTAATCACTTCATAAGAGGTATGAATTCATTTTTAATTGATCAAAATCATCAAAATTGGACACCCTTTTCAAGGCACTTAGGATTCGACCAAATTTGATGACAAAACTTGTTTTTGTTCTTAATATTTCTTTTCTATCAATATTGATAATTCAACAATTATCCTTAGATGCAATAACTCTTATTACAAATAAAAATTTTGTAAGAAATATCCATACAATGAACAAGCATCAAGTTACACATCAAAATGAGCTTATAGTCAATGTTAGCAAATTCGACATAACTTATGTCGCATGTTTTTCATAAATCACTCAACTCATAAATAAATCACCAAAACATCAAATTTTATGCCAAATCTGACCTATGAGGACAATTTGGGTGATGTATAATGCACACGAAATAATTCATTGCAAAACTGCCTGATAATCGAACAATTGCGCTACTCGCTTTGGATCTAAAAATATAACCTATATTCGGTGTTCAACACTTGGACATCCAATATACATTTAAAACAAACCCTTATTGACTCAAAATAGCAACCAAAATAATTCTGAACCATTGGAAAAAATTTCAGTAATAAGTTATCGCAAGTACACAAAAACTGTCCAATCTTTTTGCCAAATGAGGGGCTATTTTTGTACATTTATTTTTGGCCACACCAAACATCAATTAAAACCATAATTTTTCAAAATTCAAACACTTTGAATGTATTATGAAATGATCAAAAAAAATATGGCATGAAGTGGCAACAAGCACTCACAATCATTTCACACAAACTTGGCCTACCAAAATCGAACTCTCACATACCTCCATGAATATTTCACCATACCCAATGACTACCTATCACAAGTCTAAATATAGACTTGCCCTGATGTGGGAGGAGAATGACAAAAGCTAAGGTCTATAAAAATTTTATGCCAAGAAAATAAAATGTAGACTACAATGACCAAAGGGTACAATTAAAATAAATATGGGTAGTTCACTAGTCGAATCATCATAAATCTCAAGGATAGGCTATAGATAAAAGAATGTGATTAACCTAGATAGAAGAGAATATAGGATCATATTGAAAGAGATGGGTAAACTACAGGTGATAACTATATTCTTGTGTGGTTGTATTAAGTATTAATAAAATACTATATAGAGAAAGAAAAGAGAGAGAGGTCAAAAATATGTTTTAATTCTCAGATATCCTTTCATCATTCTTTAATAAGAAGCAAAATGTTTGCCATAACCTCTAGTTAACAACCTTACATTGTGTTAATGGTGTAAGAATAATTCTTTATTTTCCAAGATCATGTAAATATGATTATAGAATACAAGTAAGAATACGTACCTATTTTAACTATTGATGTAGCATTCCAAAAGATTAGATCTTCTTCTTTATTCTTTACCTATGTGATAGCCTCTTCAATGGGACAAATGCACTTTCTAGGGTTTCAAACACCTTTTATGTTCCTTTTATATATAGTGTGAAACTTGTTTCTTAATAAAACCCTTATGAGATTCTATATTGATATGGCGTATAGATCATGCGTTAGAGGGTATAATAACTCAAGAGTATATTTTGAGAAGGTGTATGGTATAGGATATGAGTCTATAAGAAAGAACTGGATTTTAACCTCAAAATCATCTCCAATTGAGAAAAAGTTTTTATTATTTTTGTAGAGCTCAAAGAGAGATTTCCATTGATATATTATGGGTTCCGAGTGGATATTAGGATCCAAAGTTATGGCTATTTAAAATAACGGTCCTCAAAAGAAGAAGTAGAGGCAAAGGTATCGATACCTTTGGAGAAAGGTATTGATACGTTTTGGAGGAAAATCAAAGGTATCGACACCTTTCAAAATAGAGATCCAAACTCAGGGTATCGATAACTTGAAGGCATAATAAATAGTAACGGGCAAAACGTATTGATATGTTACAAGTATTATGAATAATAATAGTATCAAACGTATCGATACCTTGGCAAAGGTATTGACACTTTCATGACAGAGGAGTGCGTATTTACGAGGAAATGTATCGATACATTAGAGTAAGGTATCAACACCTTGCAGGCTTAGTAAACAGTATATAACCAAACGTATCGATATGTTGCAGGCATGATGCCAAAGGTATCGATACGTTTTGAAAGGTATCGACACCTTTGGGCATTACATAGCCTATTTACATCGAGCAGGGGGGATCATCTTCCTCATTTTTAGTTTTTCACTTTCTCTCTCCTTATTTTTGACAAAAACTCTTTCTCTCTCACTCTTAAAATTAATCTCTCCCATTTCTCAATCAAACTTTGCCATTTCAATTCCTGTGAACTAATAATCAACACCAGAACTTAGAAATCTCCTTTGATCGGAGTTCTAATCGTCGGCTCGAGTGGAATCCCAAAAGAAGGATTACGATGAACAGTAATCGAGAAGAGAGATTCAAGCTAAAAAAAAGGCTCCAAGCTCACCTAACAGTTTAGGTAAGCCTATTTTTCAACTTCTCTCTCTCATTTGAGCTGTCATTTCATATAAATTTAGGAATAAATAGCTCCAGGACTGTTCATAAAACCCTAAAAATTAAAGGGTTTTAGTTTATCATTTGTATCGATAAATTAGAGAACTTTGGCTCTATTGATATTAAAATAACTGAGAATGGTGTGAAAAAGAAGTGAGGATATGTGTGGATAGTATATGATAATGTGTTAGAGAGAGAAAGGGTAGAGAGAGAAAGAGAGGGAGATTATTAGTACCTTAAGCATATATTATATCATGTATGCATATTATTATAGATAGTGAATTTATGTTTGTATGTGTATCCAAACATGGTAGTCGAGACGGAAGAATCTCTGTCTAAGGAGGATACCGAGAGGGTGATTTTCCATCCCAGAACAGTGAGTGGACACATTCTTTTACCTTCGTCTTGTTTTATATGATTTTTGAATAACTATAATGCTAGAGATGATAGCATATGAATATGTATATGTATAATTGAGATAAGAAGGCGTTGGATGTATGTTCTTTGTGGTGGCCGGGTTGGCCCCTTATTTGTGATAGAGATAGGTTTATTGTGAAACCTAGATTACCATGAATGTGAGGCCAGAGGCCTAATGTGTATATTTGTTATTGTGATTTTGAGGTCGGAGGCCAACTTTATATATGTTTGTGAATGTGTCATAGTTGAGTGTAATGGCAAGGGTGTCATATTCATTGATTTGGCCTTGTGAACCAATATATCTTGTTTTAATCTTTTGGCCTTGTGAGCCATAGATAATATTTTTGGTCTTGTGAGTCAATAGTTATTTGATTTATCCTAATGGGCGAGTGAC
>JAVXUL010063338.1:0-10142 GCA_035590515.1 Trichilia minutiflora
AATCATAAAATTCTGGGCATTCTATTTCAAGTTATGGATTTTATACTAAAACTGTGCAAAACGGAACCAAAACACACATTTTCTTAACTTTGGGAAATTCAGCCTTACAACACAAAAACAAGTAAAAACTCATCAATAAACCATAAAATAACTCAAATACAAGGAAAATATAAGTCAATAATTGTTAAGAAAATTTAACTAATCAGGCACCATGGGAGCTCCTTAGAGTGGATTTCAAGTGTAGAGAGCTCACACTTGTGAGCTTAGTCTTCATCAAAATAAAAGGCTTGCAAGGTAAGTTTAGGGTTAGTTTTTTAGGGAAGAAAACTTCTGTTATACATGTTTTAAGCCATTAGAAACCAACAGATGTCAGGTCTAGAAAGAGTGAGATATAATAATATACTAATAAGTCTTATAAATTGATAAGCATTAATAAATAAATCACCTTCAGTTGCACTAAGGTGAAGTTGAGGATCCATGGGAACAACAGTAAGTCTACAACCAAGAAAACCTCCATCTTTAAGAATCTTTAATGCATGTCTGTGAGAAAGAACAATGTCAACTTTAGACCTAGCTATTTCTAAACCAACAAAGTATTTTAAGAATCTTAAGTCTTTGAGCTTAAACTTACTTTCAAGAAAGCTTTTAGTATTTTGAATATCAAAGAAAGAGGGTCCAACAACTATAATATCATTTACATATACTAAGATTGCAATAAAAGAAGAACTTACTCCTTTTATGAATAAGGAATAATCAAATTTGGATTAAGTAAAGCCATTGTGAAGTAGTGATAGGGAAAATTTATAATACCATTATCGTGAAACCTATTTAAGGCCATAAAGTGACTTGTAAATTAAGTTTGCAAACAAAGGTGTTTTTTGAGGTAGAATACTCCCCATATTGACGATACTCAAGTGGAAGATCCATATATACCTCCTCAAACAAATCACCATAAAGAAAAGCATTATTAACATATAGTTGAACAAGACACCAAGATTAATTAAAAGCTAAGGCTAGCATTATTTTGACAATAACCAATTTAGCAACTAGAGAGAATATATCAATAACCCCTTCTTGTTGAGTGTACCCCTTATCAACTAACTTGACTTTATATCTCTCAACAGAACCATTAAATTTATATTTTATTTTATACACTCATTTGCATCCAATGAAATGTTTCCTTGATAGCAAAGGAACAACAGACCAAGTATTGTTTTCTTTAAGAGCATTAACTCTTTGGTTATGGGTTTCCTCCACTATGGATGCTTAACAGCTTGATGACAAAATTGAGGTTCAAAATTAGATAAAGACAAAGCAAAATATTTATAGGAGGGGGATAAAGAATCATGGGACAAGACTATATACAAAGAAAAGGATGCGTTCTCGGAGGAACAATGAATATGTTTTGAAAAGAATAATAGGTTACAATAAAAATTTCTTAGATAAAAAGGAGGCTTAATGGTCTTTTATGTTTTTCTGAAAGGAAGAATATGACATGTTAGTGGTAAGACAAAACCAACAGTCATAGACTCGGATGAAGTATTTTCAAGTGAAGAAGAATGATGAATATCTAGTATAGGTGTGAAGAAAATAGATGTAGGAACAGAATTATCTCTTTAGATGAAAGATTGGGTAATACTAAATCTAAGAATGGATCTATTAATATGTTTATAGGAATGTCATAATGAAATAAAAATATGGTTTCATAGAAAACCACAGCCTTGGAAATGAAAATTTTCTTGTTATGGATATCATAGAGTTTGTAACCTTTGATACCAGAAGGATAATCAAGAAAAGCACAGGTAATAGTTTGAGGATGAAATTTAAACTTATGGTTTTAAAGAGTAAAGGCAAATGCTAGACAACCAAAGACACTAAAGGAATTGTAGTCAATGGTCTATTATTTATATAGTAACCACAAGGAGATCTATTTGTCAGCAATAAAAAGGGTGTTCTATTGATAAAAAAAAGTGGTAATTAGGATACACTCACTTTAAAACTGAATAAGGACATGAGACTGAAAATATAATACCCGAGCAACATTTAGCAAATATTGATGTTTTCTTTCTACCACAAAGTTTTGTTGTGGCCTCTTTACACATAAGTATTGATGCAAGACACTAGACACCTTGTTGTTTAAAAAATTCAGTAAAGGTTAATTTTTTTGCATTATCAAACCTAAACATTTTAATCTTACTATTAAACTGAGCAGCTATCATATGAAAAAACCTAGGAATGATAGCTAAAACATCATACTTTTGTTAAAGCAAATATACCCAAGTAAATTTAGTATTGTCATCAACTAAAGTCAGAAAATATCTAAAACCAGAATGTGATTACAAATGATATGGTCTCTATATGTCACGATGTATTGAATCAGATGGTAGTTCTGCATATGATTAAGTGAAATAAAAGATAATCTTTTTTGTTTAGCAAAGGACAAATGTAACATGGATTTTTAATGTTCCATATGATATTTTTACAATGCATTATATTTTGTACAGTGTTTAACACTTTAAAAGACAAGTAACCCAGTCTATTATGCCATCTTTGAGCTGAGACATTATTAATATGTGTAATAAAATTGATTCTATAAGATAATATTTGATTTGCATCCAAAACATACAAATCATGAAGTCTATTACCCTTGCCAATCATCCTCTGATTGCTGACTTTCTGAATATTGAAATAATCACAAAAAAAAATGATCATCAATTGAGAATCAATTGTAAGAGCATTTATAGATGGCAAATTGACCTTGAACTCAGACGAAAACAAGACATTCTTTAAGATCAACTTAGAATTGATTTTAACATCACTATAGTGTTTAATTGGAATACTCAGCTAGTTTGACAAAATAACTTTGGAATTCTACAATGGCTTCAAGAAAATAAAGGTTTTTGTATTCGACCATATATGTCTAGATGCTCCTAAATCTATTATCTAATATCTCAAAGAAGTAAATGGAGAATCCATTGTTTTAAAAAAAGATGTACCTGAAAAATAAGTTGTAGCAACCATATTTTGTTGATCATTAATACTGGCAGAAGTTGCTGAGTGATTAGAAAGTATCATCATCAGTTATTGATGTTAATCACTGCTTAAGTTCTTAAAGAAATTCTCAATTCTTGCATTTTCACTTTCTTTATTTCTTGTGGATATCAATTATAGCTGATAAAAACTTGATTAATAGCAATATCCTTTTGAGGCTTTTGTGACTTATGTCTCGGATGAAAATCAGATGGATATCTATGAATCTTATAACACTTCTCAATAATATGGCCATGAAAAT
Organism: Trichilia minutiflora; assembly: GCA_035590515.1. Taxonomy (NCBI): domain Eukaryota; kingdom Viridiplantae; phylum Streptophyta; class Magnoliopsida; order Sapindales; family Meliaceae; genus Trichilia; species Trichilia minutiflora. The sequence goes on from JAVXUL010063338.1 coordinate 3,293, forward strand.
TACAATGAGTTCAAAATAGCCTCTCCTTCTTTTGTACTTTTTAATTTCTAGCCTTTTGAGATTCATTAGCCTTATCGTTTTTTTGAAACAACTTGCAGATTTATTTTTCTTTATCTTTCTTCTTGTAATACCAATGAAAACACTTTGTTTATGATAGGAATAGGATCTATAAAGAAAGACGTGATATATTCCATTTGATAATGAGAATTAAGTTCTTTAACCGTATTACATATACATTTGTCATGATTACAAGAAGGTCTGAAATTGCTTAATTCTTCCCATAAGACCTTCAGTTTAGTGAAATACACACTTACAGAATTATTTCCCTGGTGATAATTCATTAGTTCCTGTTTTAATTGACAAATCCTAGGACCATTCTTTTGTTAGAATCTATCTTTAAGATCAAGCCATATCTCATGTGTTGAGTCAGAAAACATGATACTATAGCAGATATTTCTTTAGAAATCGAATTCAAGATCCATGAAATCACAACATTATTACTTGTTATCCATGAGGTTTCAAGAGTTGAATGAATATTATCAGACCTAGGAATGAAGCCATCAATAAAACCTAATTTATTTTTGACAAAAAGTGCAATTACCATTGCTCTGCTCCATGATGTATAGTTGTCTCCTGTCAAGGGTTGTGAAACTAGAGCAGCACCAGAATTATCCAACTACGGAAGAAAGTAGGGACTAAGAAGATCATCAATGACTGATCGAACAATGGTACAGATAGACTCATTCCACCTTTGCATTGACATGGTTTACGATCAATGATTTCATTTATCGATTATAGAAGAATAAGTAATACAGGAAGAGTATGCAATCAACAATCAGATTGCCATGAATTTTACTGGAGAGAAAATGGGACAATGAAGAAGACGAATGAAACTCCCATCTTATTTTCCTAAAAACTTTACTAATTGTTACACACTATACAATGGATATATCTGGAAAATAAAAAACAAAAATGTAACTCACTGTAACCACGTTCTTTAACAAACTATACATCATTTATACATGTCATTATTACTTATACACATCAGCTCCATCTCCATATGAGGTCCTAAAACTAGGATATATGTATTTGATACTTCAGCAACAGCCAAACTAAAGGCCAAGGCCACGAGCTCAAGCGTGCAAAATCCAACTCGGCTAGAGGTTGTAACAGCATCGGGATCAGACTAGCCATTTTTACTGAACCATGCAGTGAATTTGCGTTGAAGAGCCAAGCCAAAATCATCAGAATATTTTATGGGAAATTTCTCTGGATGGCACATCTACCATGCAAAGGTAAGGAAGTAGAGTTGGAAGATTTAGTATGTATGCCAACGGAAGGAAGCAATAGGAAGATTGGGCAGAGATTTTGACAGTAGCCTACAAGCTGATGGAGGATGGCTTAATTATATGTTGAAGCGATCAAAAGTGAACGAGAAATTTTTGCTAACCCATTAAATATGATCTTGAATTCGGATGGGGGAAACCTGTTTCGGCGAGTATTAATGATTTGGCTGAAATGGCCTAATCAGTTGGTCGAGTGTTTCTTATGGATACGGGACAAAGGTGTGGTGTTGAAGCATGCATATGGGTTTGGTTGGTTGAAGAAGATGTGGCTGCGTTAGAAAGTGATGAAGAATTCCTTGCCTTGGCTATTGTAGATCCAAGTACGTTAAAATAAGATTATCAGGTTTAAAACTATTGAATGTTGAAATTGGTGTTGTGGGATTTTTAATCTGAGATCGAATGTCTAGATTTTTTTTTTAATTATTATCGGAGTTTTGTGTTTGAGTCATCGATCTTAATTTGTGGAGTTCTAGAAGAGATTGTTTGTTTGCTTTATTTTGTTATAATATTTTAAAAAAATGGAAGAAAAAAAATGTGTAAGGAGATTTGTAAAAAATTATGAAAAAATGAAACTTTAAGACAATAAGTGAGGACCCAACAATTAAAAGAATCTTCGAATGCAACAATAACAAGATATTAATATTTAAAATTTTCAAATTTTGAAACATTATTGACGGATGAGTATAGCTAGTGAGTAAATTGGAAAATTGATCAGTTTTTAACAATTCCATTCTATTATATATATTAACCAAATCATTAGTTTATATTTGTTGATTACACAACAATAATTCTGTTACTCAGCGGGTTGGTGAAAATTTATGTTGATTACTCTATCTTAAGTTTGTATTAGATTTATTTTATTATTATATTATTATTTATTACTTACTAATATTATCTATTAATTAATTACTAATACTCAAGTAAAACGGAGAAGAGCACTGAATCTGAGTCCTTTTGTATTACGTTCTAAGGCAGCAACATCTTCTTTGAGCAAACACATCGACGCTTCAATCCTATGCAATACCCATACCCATGGTTTGTATCCATTAAACAAATTTTACCAAGAAAACAAATCCTCTCAACTGTTATATCAATAATGATCACCCAAGAAAGGTTTTTCCCATCCAAAATCGAGCTCATAAAAGGCAACGTTACACATATAGTTAATCAAAAGCATATCTTCTCGATTAGTAAAACGTATTTTACGTACGCTTCTGATAGCTTCAAGATAATTAATCGATCCTCCCTCACCTACATGGCTATTCACAAAATCTCCATTCAATTTTGCTATTTTTTCCTTTTGTTGCCATATTAAATCTTCCAAATTTACTTCCTTATTTTTGCATTGTATTTGTCCATACGTTTTCCTTAAAAAAATTCCCATTAAATACTTTTGAGAATTGTAATTTAGTAAATTTACCAAATATGATAACCTTAATAAAGGTCCTAGTGACACTGTTTAACAAAATCATTGTTAAAAATTTGTGTTTGAATTTAAGTCGAAATTTTCAGTTAAAGAGCTTGACCCATATATATACAAATATATATATAATTGTAAGATACCTTAATAAATTTAAATTAAAATTAAAAAATTAAAAGAATACTTATTATACTATTTTAGTGTATTAAATTTTTTAAGTTATTCAAACATTTTAATAAAAAATTTATATTTTAAAAAGAAAATAAGAAATATTAGATTTTTATTTAGATAAAAAGGATGTAAATCAATTAATTAATTAAGGATATTTTTGTGAATATACTTAATTAAATTTTCTGAGTTTTAAGATTTCGGCAATAAATAAAATAAACTTAAAAAAGCAAAGATGTTACGCTTTCACGCCAAAACCCTGCTAGTTTTATTGTTTTAATTCTGTAGATTTAAAATCCAACAGAGTACAAACAGTTTCATGGAAACATCTTCAATAGTTTTACACCTTGAGAGTTGAGACTTTGAAAAGTAATATTACAGAGAATGAAATTGATTATCAATTTGGAAAAGTAGCTATTATGATTTTGTTACAATTTGCAGTCTTCTAGTGGCTTATTCTGCTATCGAGGAAAACATTGTAAATATTATTGTCAATCAAACACAACAGAAAACCATTTTAGTAAAGCTTAGTTAATATTACATCAAGTTGATGGTCTTTTCATGCTGAGGAGATTCCTTTATTTTAATGGACTTGGATCTACCGTAGCAAATGCAAGGAATTCTGTATCACGTTCTAGCATAGCCACATCTTCCTCTTGCAAATATACCCATGCTTCAATGCCATCCTTGTGTTTTGTATCCATGAAAACGATCGCACTACTCAATCCAGTTAAATCAATACAGTCGGCTAAATTAACATTGCTGATCCAAGCAGGGTTACCCCATCCAAAATTATGATCATAAAGGCCAAAGTTACACCAACTTGAAAAGAAGACAATATCTCTGGCATCACTGTAAATTTCCCTTTCATTTTTAATTGCTTGAAGATAATTAATCCATCCTCCATCACCTTGTAGGCTATTCACAAAATCTCCATTCAATTTTGCTATTGCTTCCTTCATTTGGCATACTAAACCATCCAACTCTAATTCCTTATGATCTTCACATAGGACAGATGCTGACCACACAAGATTTCCCATCTGATAATCGGAGAACTGTGGCCTGGCTCTTCGACGCAAATTTACTGCCTGTTTCAGTAAAATTGGCTTGTTTGACCCAGATTTTGCTCTAAAGGAAGCCGTAATGCATTTGCTAAAGAGTGCTGTTACGACATCTACACGCGTTGGATTTTGCCCACTTGAGCTTGTTGCCTTGGCCTTGAGGTTTGCTATTGCTGAGGCATCAAATACATATCTCCTAGTAATGAATCTACCAGGTTTCATTTGTAAGTTTGCTTGTGGTAACAAGCACTCTTCTCTTGCGTATTCTTCATTATATTTAAAGAAAGATGAAGAATCAAATTTAGGACATATTGCTTCCTCCGTACTCTTATGAGCAACAGCAGCCCAACTTCTAAGAAATGAGACAAATGCATTTCCATCTGCAATCATATGTGAGATGTATAACCCAACAACAATTCCACTGCAAGCAAATGTTGTTACCTGTACACCAGCTATGCAATTTCCTGGAACGTGTTTCCATTTGCCATCATCCGGAAGGAATTTATCCAACAAAGAGATATTAGGATGATTAAGAAATTCATTCAGAGGATTTTTAACTTTTGCTTGTACAAAATGAACCCCGTCGTCATTGCAATCAACAAAATAAGAATCTTTTATCTTACCTGCAAATGGGTAAAAGCAAGATAAGTTTTCTGATAAGGATTCCTTTAGGCGTTGCAATCTTTCTGAAACCATATGATCAATAGCAGAGGATGAAAGGTTTGGCCGTTGGTTGGAAGGATAGTAAAGGACTAGGGGAATATAAGATTGACCAATTAAGTCCAAGAAAGAAAACTTGTGATTTTTAAGGTGAAGGGGTGTTGAAGAAGAAGGTTTGATCCACTCTTTAGAAATTATTACAACCTCCATTTTCATTAATTTTTTAGGATTGCGTGATATGGAAGATCTTATCCTTATCAGTTAGGGAAGTTGAACAAAATGACCACTGTTTTACCCCTACTTCCAAAATTGATGAGTCCCAAAAATCTTTTCAAATTTAATAAAAATATTTGTGTTTGACGATATTGTCCCTGAGACAAAACCAAACTACATTTTTTTTTTAAATCTTAGCATTTTTTCTCAGTCCCACTCTCCATTTTTAAACTGAGTATGACATATTTTTGATGTGACAACCATAAACAAGGTAAAACAACTTCGATTTATTTGAAACTTAAAAATGTGAGTTTCGATTTTTAAAAAAAAATTTTTTGGTTAAATAATTCTAAATTTTATTAGATAAATAAATAAATAATAAATATTATGTGATAATCTAAATATAAAAAAATAACAATATGATGTAAATGTTATTAATGAATAGTTTTTTTTTTGTCAAAAATAGATCTATATCAATGAATGTTACTCTTGAACTTAATTAAAATTAATTTTAATAGTAATAATAATATAATTTAAGTGTAAGGATTTAACTAATTTCAAGAATTAGTAATAATATAATTTTAAGAGTTAATCATACTAGTTTTGAAATTAGTTTAAAGAATGTAGATTAGCCTAATTTGAAGAGTTCATTATATAATTTGAAACCTGATTTTAAGAGTGATAAATGGTTTAATTTCGAGAGTTCTTCAACTTTGTTTCGAGATTGAAATACGAGAGTATTGAGTAGAATTATTTTAAAAATAACATTAAAACTTAATTCAAAAATGAGAGTATGATTGTTTTCAAGAGTGAGAGTTACATTGATTTCTAGATTTTATAGTTTGAGCGATTTTAAGAGTGAGAATTATATAGATTTTGAAAGTTTATAGTTAAAGTGATTTTGAGAGTAAGGATTATACTAATTTCCAAAGCTTAGAGTTTTACTTTTTTGAGAGTGGCTGGTATTGAGAGTGTATATAATTATTGATATTGATAGTATGAAAATGATTGGACCATGTTGCATGGATGTGGAAGGTGCATATGTTGTATGCACCCTTTTATTTCTTTAAAGATTTGAAGCAAACATTAATTTAGAATTTAATTATATTATTAACTTGTGAGTAACAAATATATGCTAATTTATAAATGGATAGTACAAGGCTTGGACACTGACATCCAACCACTTTTCGCAACAATGATATCATTATTATCTATAATAGTATTAGATAGAATACGAAAGAGTTCAAGTTATACTTTTTATATAAGTATGTTTAAGGTATTTATTAGATATGAAAGATGTCAAATTTTGTGGCAATATGGTTCATCACATACTTTTTCACGAGATGGTCAAAGACAACACTGATAAGGAGATGTGGTTCGTCGTTAGTGGCACTTGTGTTTGGTTTTCTAAACTTGAGTTTGGCCTTGTCACAAGTTTGACCTATGGGCATTAATTTTTTTTTTGAGACGGTAACGATCGACTATTGAATGAGAATTTGGTTGGTTATGTTGAATTTAATATATGAGAGTGAGACAATCTTTGTGAGGGATTAAACTTTTGTTCTATAGCTGATACTGATGTAGTGAAGCTATCCTTGTATTATCTTTTGGATAGGATATTATTAAAAAGAAGTAAGTATATGTGGGCGGATACTTAGTGATTCCAAATTGTTGACAACTTGAAAAAATTTAATGTATATTAGTGAGGATCCATTTTTTAGCACTATACCTACAAGAGCCTTAGATCTACGATGAATGGGTAGGTGGTGCTTTATCGATAGAAGTTAGTGTCACACCCCATGGTGTAACCGGCAGGAGACAAGAATTCCTCATCCCCCTTAGCTATCTAATGACATCAAATGAGAACTTGACTGTGATCATCTGTTAGTTACAGATTCAATACTCAACATATCATATGGATGACATAAATGGACTCCATCCATTTTAATTCTAAAAAGGGCTTTGTGCCCAACATTTACACA
>JAVXUL010063359.1:0-10141 GCA_035590515.1 Trichilia minutiflora
TCTCTCTCTAGTACTCTACTCAGATCTGATTTCTGTGATTGAAGCTAGCCTAATCTTTTGAGTAAAAGACCTTAGGCCAACGAGACTACGTCGTCTTTGAGTTAAGGTTATTTAGTAGTCATGAAACCACGTCATTCTTAGGCCATATGAACCATGTCATTCTAGGCTGACTACTGAGTTCGGTTCTTTTATCGGGACCAAGTTATCCCTGAGAAGACCTTAGGCCAACGAGACTACGTCGTCTCTGAGCTAAGGATATTTAGTAGTTATAGAACCACGTCATTCTTAGGCCATATGGACCACATCGTCCAAGGCCGGTTACTGGATTCAGTTCTTTTATTAGGACCAAGTTATCCCTAAGAAGATCTTAGGCCAATGAGACTACGTCATCTCCGAGCTAAGGATATTTGGTAGTCATGGAACTACGTCGTTTTGAGGCTATATGGACCACGTCGTCTGAGGTCAACTATTGGTTTTGGTTCTTTTACAAGAGCCAAAGTGAGTAGAAGAGCTTAGGCCAACGAGACTACGTCGTCTCTGAGCTAAAGATATTTGGTAATCATAGAACTACATCGTTTTAAGGCTATATAGACCACGTCATCCGAGGTCGGCTACTGGTTTCAATTTTTTTATAGGAGCTAATTGAGTAGAAGACCTTAGGCAACGAGACTACGTTATCTTCGAGCTAAGGATATTTGGTAATCATGAAACTACATCGTTCCGAGGCCACATAGACCACATCGTTTAAAGTCGACTACTAGTTTTGATTCTTTTGCAGGAGCCAAATTGAGTAGAAGACCTTAGGCCAATGAGACTACGTCGTCTCCGAGTTAAGGATATTTGGTAGTCATGGAACTACATCATTTTGAGGGCACATAGACCACGTCATCCTAGGTCGACTACTTGTTTTGGTTCTTTTGTAGGAGCCAGATTGAGTAGAAGACCTTAGGTCAACGAGACTAAGTCATCTCCGAGCTAAAAATATTTGGTAATCATGGAACTATATCGTTCCTAGGCCACATGGACCATGTCGTCTAAGGCCGGCTATTGGTTTCGATTTTTTTACAAGAGCTAGATTAAGTAGAAGACCTTAAGCCAATGAGACTATGTCATCTCCAAGCTAAGGATATTTGATAGTCATAGAACTATGTCGTTCCGAGACCACATGGACCATGTCGTCCGAGGCCGACTACAAATTTCAGTTCTTTTGCAGGAGTCAGATTGTCCAGAGAAGACCTTATACCAGTGAGACAAGTCGTCTTCGTGATAAGGGAAGTATATCTAAAAGTGTTACATTGTTCCCGATTCTATCTTTGTATAATACTACATCATTCGAGACCCGAAATCGTATGCTGCCTAAGGTTTGTATTTATTTTATGTTCTTTGTCTTTAGGGTCAGATCATTTAACAGACTAATCTGTAAATATTTTTTCTTGTTTTAATGATTAATGAAATTGATATATTGGTTCTATGTTGTTATCTTTTTATGATAAATATATGTGCTATTTCGAACAACCACTACCAAATCCGACACGAGATGACATATTTCTTATTTTGTCTAAGTATTTTATTTGGATATCTATACTGAGATGATTCCGTCTATCTTCGGTATTCCATTTGAATCATCTGACACGAGATGACATATTTCTTATTTTGTCTAAATATTTTATTTGGATATCTATATCGAGACAATTCCATTTATTTATAGTATTTTATATAAATGAGACGTTTGGATATTCGTGTAGAGTTAACTTTATAAGTTAGAATTTCTCTGAGTTATTTAGTCAGATGATCCCACTGAACCAAGCAGTAGTTCATATAGCCACTTTTTTGGATATTCACATATAAATGGTATCGTATATGGGTGAGTTAAATTTTTTTAAGTCATATGCTCAGGGCCTTTTACTGAATCTATTTAAACTGTGTGTCTATGTATCAATCCGAGCATTATTCTTGGTAAAATTTTTTCTATGTCATTTGGTCGGATATCTTCATCAAGCTGATGAGCTGTTTGGATATTCATACCGAACCGAATGTATTGTTTAAAAATTTTTTTCTAAGTTATATGCTCGGAGAAGCATAACATTATAGGCATTCAATTAGAGAATGGTTCAGAGGAAGCAAAAACAGAATGAAAAGATCAGGATTTTATTAAAACATCCGACTGTTACAATATTTTTATATAGAATACCCGACCCTACTGGTTTTTATTTACATTTATAGGGTTTTGGGATTTCGGATCTGTTGGAGGATCCGACGGAGGCTGACTAACTGTGATAGGAGGATCGGCGTGGACTCCCTCGACTGTAGTGCTCGAGGCTGGGGTTTCTTTTTCTGCTTCTGGATCCTAAACCCCAAAGTTGGGTACTTCTTTCCCCAACTCCTCGTAGAGCCACTCAAGGTAGAGGTAAGGGTACTTTTCATGGAAGGTCTGACAGGTCAGATCTATAGCCTGATTAAGTGAGGCCTCCCCCTCTGCCTCAATGGCTTCCACTGCAGGCCGAATTCTCTCGGGTTCCCCAGCCAGCTGCCGCTTCAATATTTCTATCTCGAATTGTTGCAATGCTATCCGAGACCTCAAATTAGCATTTTTGAGGTTTAGCCCTAAGTGTGCAGACTCTGACGAAGCCAGTTCGAGTTCGAGTTCTTCTTTCTCCTTCTGTCATGCTGCCTCTTTTACCTCCCATTGAGTCCTCTCAGTGGCCAGGTTGGCCTCCGCCTTCTCCTACTGTTTAACAGTGAAGGCATTATCTTTCTTAAACTTCTTAATTTTCCTAGTCTCATCTTTTCAAGCCTCCATCTACTGCTTTATTTAATAGCATGCCTACAATCAGGAAGAAATGTTAGTGATTTAAGACCCACAAGTATACGATAAAGACTAAGTATTGAACTTATCTTTAGACCCCATCTATACATGAAGTTTATGGTCTTGAAGTCCTTCGTGTTGTCAAGCTTCTTGGTAACGGATGGGACCACATACCACTCGACATCGTTTATTAAATTGAGAAGGTGGATGAAGTGTTTATGCTTCTTTTCAGGGATATCACCCTCTCTCAGCTCGGTTACTTTTCTAGTCCCGTAAAAGTTCGTATCGGCTTTTGCAGAGCCTGACCCCCCGATTTTTAATTTTTTGTGCACTGGGTCAATCGAGGGGTCGTCTTAGGGCCTCTTTTGTCCCTTGCCCAATGACGGTTTCTCCACCATTATGCCCTTTCCTTTGTCTAGGGTAACGACATATGCGGATTTGGAGTTGAAATCCGTGTGCCCCTGTTTCCTTCTCCTTATGAGCACGTTCCCTTGACATTGTTGCTTTTCTATCGAGGGAGTCTACTTGAAGGGGTCGGCAGGCTTTTTCTTGACCAATTTTCTCATAAAAGCCAAGGTCGAAGGTTTCTAAGACATGGTTATTCCTGCAGAATTACAAATAAGGAGTTAATGATATTCACAGTAGAAATGCACACACACACACACACGCACACACACACACACGCATGCACACACACACACACACACACACACACACACACATATATATATCTTGTGAAATCGAGCATTCAGGAGAAAACTATACTCTGGGCAAAGTTTTTCTTCTGTAGGTATATAAAGTCCCTACTCGATCAAGGGGCTATTTAGGGATCATTGATAATCCTAAAATATTTTCCTACAAAGTCCTTAACAGACCTTCTATTCTAATAGTTTCTTATTTCACCTGAGCATATATCCATAAAATTTTACTCGTAGTTTAGAAAAATATTGCCATAAATCCATAGAAAGGTAGAAAAAACTTACCAGATGTGATGTGCCACGGGTTTGTTCAAAGAAAAAGAGAGTGTTGAGAGTTGGGAAGCTGAAAACTTCTGAGAACAGTGGATAACGCCCTGGAGAGTATGCTCGAAATGTCTTTGTTTGCAAGTGAGGATAGAAAGGGAGAAAAAAGATTTATTAGAAAAGGAAGAGGTATTTACAGACGTGCCAAAAGAATCTCGATCGTTGATTCTGATCCAACGGACATAGGGATGCCACATCACCTTAATATTAAATGTCAAGGGTCGGGTCTTTTAAAAAATTAAATGAGTATGGGGCCCATCCTAATGGTGATATTATTACAACCCGAGTATCATGGCCTTTTAAATTAGTCTATCAATGGGGTAGTGACACGTGGATTGACGGTTGTATTTCCAAAGAAGTTAACTGAAGGGTAACGGCAACCATTATAGTGTGAAGTACTAGCTGAGCAGAATCTGGTCAGTTTTTAATTAAAAACTCTTTTGATTAAAAACTTGGGGCTTAGTGTTTGGGTATTTTATCAAGGCCTAGGCCCATTTCCAAGCCCTTGTGCAGGCCAATCACATAGATTTGTTATCCCCTGAGTGGACCACTTGATACGACATTGTCCCGAGAGCCATCTATACCATACAGGAGATAATGAGATTGTCTCGGAGAATCTACTCGAGGCTATTGTTCAAGAGGTCTTCTTTGAGTTATTCATGGTTGATCTACACTAGGGAAAAGGATCTTCAACGACAGGCCTTCTAGGCTCAGTCCTGGGGAATTGGACTGATATGATCCATATAAAGTGGCAGGAGCTCGCGACCAGTCGAAGTATATAGGCCTTCACGATGCTATAGCCTGATGTCATCAAAGTTATAGCCCGTTGCATAAGGGCATCTTGAGAACTAGGAGATTTCATTCTCGGGAGAACTAGAGGCTTTACTCAGAGAAACATATACTCGGGATCTCGGGACTGACGTGACAGGAACATTATCACAATTTTTCACGCCTTCTGATTTCTGCAGCAAGCTATCTTGGGCATGTTAACTATGCAACAACACGTGTTCAAAGGTACGAAATTCTATGCTTCCAATATACAGCATGCAAAAATCATTGGAGGTATGTTACGTTTTTCAAATTTCAGAAAAGGAACATTGTATGCTTTTTGCTTTCATGAACTAACTCTCATACACAAGTAAAACCGTCTCTGACTTAAGCATCGGAGGACTTTTGCCCAGAAATCGATTTTATCCCTGAGGTTTTCATTATTTTGTAATTCTGGGTTAAGAAGAAAAAGGAGAAGACCAGCTAGTGCTCGAGGTTGAGGACGACACCAACTTCTTGTATCAATAATAGCCATAAAGTGGTTGGCAAAACAAGCATATAGTTTTAGAGGTCATGTTGAGTCGATCGGTTGTATCTACTAATCGTGGTAACTTTATTGAACTAATAAAATTATTGACATTAATGAATATAAAAATTGATAAAGTTGCATTAGGAAATGCTCATCAAAATGCCAAGTTTATATCACCCAAGATTCAAAAGGAGTTATTGAATATTCTTACTAATAAAGTACGAGAAAAGATTCAAAATGAAGTAAGATATGTTAAATTTTATATTCTTGTTGACAAGGTACTTGATGAATGAACAAATGTCTATTATTTTGAGATACAATGATTGTGGTGGCTTTATTTGAGAATGATTTTTTGAAGTTTTGAATGTTGAAGAAACCAAGGCCTTGTTTATGAAAAAAGAGATATGTAATGTATTTACTAGATATAATATCGTAGGTGAGAATTTAATTCTAGCAATATAGCAGGTGAATGGAAGGGATTACGATATTTGTTTCTCAATGATTGTTTGTATCATTATTACGTGCACTACTTTGCTCATTGACTACAACTTGTATTGGTTGCATCATCTAAAGAAGTTCATGAGGTATGGTTATTTTTTTCTAAGTTGAGTGTAATTATCAATTTTGTGAATGCTTCCTTCAAGAGTTATTCTCAGTAAAAATCTGCTAGAAAAAAAATTTATAGAATTAATCACTTCAAAAGAGTTAGAGACTAGTATTAGGGCAAATCAAGTGCAAACTTTACCAAGGTCATGTGATACTCATTGAAGTTCCCATTTTAATTCGGTATGTAAATTTATTGAGATGATTGGTGCAACTTGTGATGTTATTAAAAAGATGATTGATGATGGGTATAACAGAGTAATGCGTGGAGAAGCTAAGGATGCTTATAGAGAATTGAGATCCTTTGAATTTGTGTTATCTTGCTTTTGTTGGAGAAAGGTTTAGGAATCTCTGATATTCTTTGCCAACCATTACAAATGAAATCTTTAGATATTTTGAATTATGTCTAAAGTATAAAAATAAAATTTTTAAGATAAAATTTCTCATCAAGACATCAAATATTATCTTGATGAGAAAATCTTTCAAATATGGACGATTTTTACTTTAAGAAAAAAATTGGAGCATTATAGGATTGATTTATTTTCTCATCCTCAGATTTAACAACTTAGTTCTCTTTTTGAGTTATATCAAAGATTAGTTAAAATAAGAAAGTCATAATACATAGATTAATTCGTCTTATATTGACTATCTTATTAAGACATTCGGAGTAGCATAGAACATAAATTTTTTAAAATTGTATGGTTATCTACATTGAGAGAGAGAGATTACTAATACTATAAAGGTCTAGTGAATATCACTCAAGAAGGGAGTGCATTAGTGATATGACAAATTAAAAAATCAAAGAGATAGAAATTTTTAATGAAGTGTGAATTATACAGAAAAAGAATACAAAAAGTATTTTTACTAAAAATGTTGGTATAGAGAGAGAAACATTAAAATATAGACATAGCAAGTTTTTATAGTGGTTTAACAATCAGTTCATGTCCACTTTTCTCGATTCAGTTCCTTAAATTTAAGGTATCACTAAATTCTTGTTTAACTACGGGACAAGAGAACTCAATACAAACTCCTTCTTAACAGTGAAAAGTAACCACAAGAAAAACACTTTGTTTTTACAGGAGAAGTTGTCCCAAATATAAGCTTCTTACAGGGTGAAGTTAAATCCAACAAATAGCAATAATTGTTTAAGGAAAAATAAAATTTAACTCTCTCATAGAACAAGTTTGCAATGCTGAAAATTTTTTTTCTCTCAAAAATAAATTTTACAAAGAATGATCACAAACTAAAAATTTGAGTATATTCTTTTTGTTGCTCAATATTCTTCTCAATAATTGCTTCTCCTTTTTTTCTCAGTTATTATTCAATGCAAATTCATTTGTATTTATATCTTCATTGATTTTCTTTCAATGGTTCTCTGCATCATCATTTATTTCACGCATTTAATTCAAAAACGAGTCGTTATAGTCTTGAATTTGTCATTGGTGTCGATACCTTCCTTCAGGGTATTGATACGTTCAGTTTGGTAACTAGAAGGTGTCGATACCTTTTCATGCAAATGACATAATGTCTGTAATAAACGTGTCGATATGTTTAAGTTTTTTTTCAAGGGTATCAATACGTTGATGCTAGGGTATCGATATGTTGATATAAAGGTTCTGATACTTGAATATTTTATCTTTTCTGTATCACTTGGACTTATCAAACGTGTCGATACGTTTTAGTAAGGTATCGATACCTTTAAACTAGCCCACAAATTCTTGATACTTTGGCTTCAAATGAAAAACACTTGAAAATTTATATTTCTTTCTAACAAAGACCAAGTGAGAAATATATGTCCAATATGATTAAACAATAATATAATTTTATCAATTTATAATATAATTACATTAATTATCATTCAAATCATCACTTAATCATTTTATCCATTTCTCATGCATTTAATAAATTTGGCATCATCAAAAATACTTTCGTGTTATCGCACTATTGATTTAGATTCCCAATTTAATGAATTTTTTATAATATAAAAATTACTTTTATATTATTATTATTTATATTAAATTAAATATTTAATTAATCAAGCTTATTACAAATTTTTGAGTCCACCCATGATTTATATGTGTATTTTAAAAAAAATTTAGTGTTATTTTGTATGTTTATTCTTCGATACTCTAAAATTCCTTTTTCATATTTTTTTTGAATAATTCAGAATTTTTGAGTTTTGTCATGATCGACAGATTAGTTAAACATATCACCGTACAAGTATTTTGATTAAAATTTTTTTAATATTTTTTTTTGATAACTCGGAGTATCCAGAATTCGTCACGATCGATAAACTAATTGAGCATATCAATTAGTTTAGACATTCGTTTAAATAACGAGTAATTGATTATAACCAAACTCAAGACATATGTTCAAACCGCATATTCCAAACTCAACTTATCACTATTAGGCTACACCTATAAGCTGTAGATGCTCTTTTCTCATATTTAATCAAATTTATTATTTTAGTGATTTTAGTAGTCCTCATGTTATATTTAATGTAAGTGGACGAATTATATCTGTTAAGAAATTATACAAATTCAGGGATATTGGTGTTATTATCCAAGATTAATTATAGTCCACCAGATAAAAAGAAAGCGAAATTGTGAAATGAGTTAGATATTGTGTGATTTGTAACAATTCTCGAACAAGGGAGATGATTTAATTATTTATTTATTTGAATAATTTAAAATATTTAGATTTTATTTTAATATGACGGATATAATTTTTGGAAAGATATTAGTTGAATATATCATTATCTAGATATCCTATTTAAATTATGAGTGATTGATTAGAATCGAACTTAGGATATTTATCTAAATCACATATCTCGGAATCAATCTATCACCATCGGATTACACCTATAGATAATTCTATTTATTTATTTACTTATATTATTTTTATTTATTTAGATAAAGTTTGCTTTTTAAATAAATGTTTGAAAATTTTAAATTTTAAATAAGTCTGAATCTAAACTATTTTTTTTTGTCTGAAATATAAATATAGATGTTTGGGTATTTTATCAAGGTCCAGTTCACGGGCCCAGGCCCATCTCCAAGCCCTTGTCCAGGCCCATCATATAGACATATTATCCCCTGAGTGGACCCCTTAATACGACGTCGTCCCGAGAGCTATCTACACCATACAGGAGATAATGAGATTGTCTCGAGTAATCTGTCTGAGGTTATTGGTCAGGAGGTCTCCTTCGAGTTATTCACGGTTGATCCACACTCAGGCAAAGGATCTTCAATGACAGGTCTTCTAGGCTTAGTCTCAGGGAATTAGACTGATATGATCCACATAAAGCGGCAGGAGCTCGTGAGCATCTGAAGTATATAGTTTTTCACGATGCTATAGCCTGGTGTCATCAAAGCCATAGCCCGCTGCATAAGGGCGTCCCAAGAACTAGGGGACTTCATTCTCAGGAGAACTGGAGGCTTTACTTGGAGAAACTTATGCTCGGGGTCACGGGACTGACATGGTAGGAACATTACCACAGTTTTCACACCCCCTGATTTTTGCAGCAAGCTATCTTGGGAACGTCAGCCATGCAACAACACGTGTTCAAAGGTACGAAATTCTATGCTTCCAATATACAGCATCCAGAAATTATGGGAGGTACGTTACTTTTTTCATATTTTTAGAAAAGAACATTCTATACTTCCATGCACTAACTCACAAACAAGTAAAACCATCTCTAACTTAAGCACCAGAGAGTTTTCATTAGAAAATCGGCTTTACCTCTGAGGTTTTCATTATTTTACAGTTTTGGGTTAAGAAACAAGAGGAGAAGACTTGCTGGTGCTCGAGGTTGAGGATGACACCAACTTCTTTCATTAACATTTAGCGCCGTCTGTGAGAAAATGAGCAAAAATCCAGCAAACAAGTTATTTACAGTAAAGATGACAAATGTCAAGGGTTACTCGACTAGGAGGTATGTATCAGAACGTAGGAACATAGAAGGAGGCTCTGTGGAAGCTACTGTTGTTGCAGAAGGAACTGATAGTGTCTTGCATAAGATCACGGAGCATGGGAGCCCCCGGTTAAATGCTACTGAGGTGCACGAAGGCAGTAGAGAGTGTTCATTACCTGAAATTAAAATTCAGGACTGGGAGAGGATCGAGATTGTGAGAGGGAACCAAAGGGTAGCCCGATCCTGCTTCGTAAAATTCATATTGTATTCATAAATGCCCCTTGAAGAAAGAAACCGAGGGATGTGAGCAAGGCGATTGACAGGAGGAGCACTCGAAAGAGCTGGTTGGAAGGAAGAGCCGGTTTAGAGAATCATCATCACCCGAGCCGATCGAAAAAATAGAGTCGATTACTATAAACAAGAAGTTGAAGGTTCTATGGCCTAAATCATGCATAAATGTAAGTTTTTCATGCCCAAACCCTAGGCTAAATTCCATGAAA
>JAVXUL010063391.1:0-10139 GCA_035590515.1 Trichilia minutiflora
TGTTCACACCACTTATATGCCTTTGCTGATGGATCTGAGAGCGTTGAGAGTGTCACTAGGGTATGATGAGGTTGGAGCCTTAATGGCTAACTTTATGGTCAAACCTACCCTAGTTGATTAGCTCAGATAGAACAAGATGTTAGATAGTGAGTTGGTCAGAGCTTGTCAGAAGATTAAAGATGGCAAGGAGAGCGACTTCTAGTTCACTCAGGATGGGACCTTGACTTTCAGAGGTCAGGTATGTGTACCCAATGACAGAGGCTTGAGAGAGGCTATCCTAGAAGAGGCCTACAGTTCTACTTTTCCTATACACTTGGGCAGTACTAAGATGTACCAAGCTATCAGAGAGAGCTATTGGTGGTCAGGGATGAAATAGGATGTAAACCAGTTTATAGCTAGATGTTTGATATGTCAGCAGGTTAAGGCTGAGCACCAGAGACCTGCAGGGACTTTACAGTCTCTACCTATACCTGAGTGAAAGTGGGAGCACATTGCTATGGACTTCGTGGTTGGGTTGCCTCGAACTCAGGTGGGCCACGATGCCATTTGGGTGATTATAGATCGACTCACTAAGTCAGCTCATTTTTTGTCGATTCAAGTGAATTTCTCTTTGGAGAATTTGGCCAAGTTGTATGTTTCAGAGATTGTCAGGCTGCATGGAGTGCCATTTACCATAATGTCAGATCGAGATCCTCATTTTACATCTCGATTCTGGCCTAGACTTTAGAAAGCTTTGGGCACTCAATTGACTTTCAGTTATGTATTTCATCCTTAGACTGATGGACAGTCAGAAAGGACCATCCAGACACTAGAGGATATGCTTTGGGTATGTGTGATGAATTTTTAGGCAGTTGGGATACGCACTTATCATTGATAGAGTTCACGTATAACAATAGTTATCAGGCTAGCATTGGGATGGCACCTTATGAAGCTTTGTATGGTAGAAAATGCAGAACTCCAGTGTGTTGGGATGAAGTTGGTGAAAGAAAGTTTGAGGGTATCGAGTTGATTGAGATCACCACAGAGAAAGTCAAGATCATCACAGAAAGATTAAAAGCAGCCTAAGATAGATAGAAATCCTATACTGATACTCGGAGGAGAGCATTGGAGTTTGAGATAGGCGATCAGATTTTCTTGAAAGTATCGTCATGGAAAGGTATAATCAGATTTAGGAATCGGAGAAAGTTGTATCCTCGATACATTGGACCCTTCGGTATTATGGAAAGAATAGGCCTAGTAGCCTATAGATTGGATTTGCCATTACAGTTGAGCAGGATACATAATGTCTTCCATGTATCTATGCTCAAGAAGTATGTGCCAAATCCTTCGCATATACTTGAGACACCACCAGTTGATTTGAGAGAGGATCTCAAGTGTGTGGTACAGCCAGTAAAGATTCTTGATTGGCAAGAGTGGATCCTGAGAAATAAGACTTTTTCATTGGTGAAAGTCTTATGGAAGAATGCCACAGTTGAGGAGATTACTTAGGAGCCAGACAGTTGAGGAGATGTTTTGGGTAAGGTTAAGGTGTTGGATATGAGTTTATGAGAAAAAACTAGATTTTTGACCTCAAAATCATCTCCAATTGAGAAAAAGTTCCATATCGTTTTTGTACAACTCGGAGAGATCTTTCCATTGATATATTATAAGTTTTGATCGGATATCCGATTTTAAAGTTATGGCCATTTAAAGTAGCAGTCCTTAGAGGGAGGACTGGAGTCAAGGTATCGACACCTTTGGGAAAGGGTATCGATACGTTTATTGTTTAGGGCCAAAGGTATCGACACTTTTAATGAAGGGTATCTACACCTTAAAAGCTTGATGAATAGTGAATAGTGCCAAACTTATCGATACCTTGACAAGGATATCAACACGTTGGTGACGGTGATGAAGCCCGCTTGCGACGAAAGGTATCGATACATTGAGGAAGGTATTGACACCTTGCAGGCTTGTGAACAGTATTTTAGCCAAACGTATTGATACGTTGGGAAAAATGTATCGATATGTTACAGAAAAATGCCAAAGGTATCGATACGTTTTAAAACGTATCGACACCTTTGGAGATTACACAGCCTATATGTCGGGCAGGGGGAACGTCTTCCCCAATTCGAATTCTTTGCTTCTCTCTCTACCAAAAATAGTAAAAAACACTCTCTCTTACGCCAGTGAACTGATCTTTCCTATTTCTCTATGAAATTTCGTCATTTTAATTCTTATGAACTGAGAATCAATACCAGAACCCAGAAATTCCTTTTAATCGGAGTTCAAATCGTTGGATCGTGAGGAAACGTGAAGAATGGGTAACGATGAACAGTAGCTAAAAAGAGGGATTCAAGTCGATCGGGGCTCAAAGCTCATTTACAGGTCTAGGTAAGCTTGTTCCTCAGTTTATCTCTCTCGATTAAACTATCATTTCATGTAGATCTAAGATATGATAATCGGGTCACTATTTATAAAACCCTAAAATTTGAGGATTTTCTAGTTTATCACTTGCATCGGTAAATTAGAGGTTTTGATTAGCTAATAGTGTTAAAATTGATGAGAAATGTATTTTTAGAGCGAGATTCATATGAGAACAGTATATTAGAGAGAGAGAGAGGGTAGAGACAGAGAGAGAGGTGCGAGAGTTGTATGAGTATGCATTGCATCATACACGCACTTGTTCAGATCATGAATCTGTGTTTGTATGTGTATCCAGGAGCAACAAATGAGACGGGAGTATCTCTATTGTGATGAGGATACCGAGAGAGTGGTTTCCTATCTCAAGACTGTGAGTGGACACATTCTTTTCCTTCGCCTCATTTATTGTTATTTATGAATGAGTATAATACCAGAGGATAGCATGTGGATATGTATATGTGACTAAAATGAGGAGGCATTGGATGTATATTGTGTGGTGACCGGGTTGGCCCCTTATTTGTGATAGAGAGAGGTTTATTGTGAAAATCTATATTACCACGATTGTGAGGCCGGAGGCCTATTGCATGTATTGATATTGTAATATGAGGCCGGAGGCTTATTGTATACATTGATATAGTGATTGTGAGGCCGAAGGCCAATGCTATGTATGTATGTGAATGTGATATCATGGAGTATACATTATGGACGAGGTGTCATGCTAGTTGTTTTGGCTTTGTTAGCCAACATATCTTGTTGTAATGTTTAGGTCGGTGAGCCATAGATGATATTTTTGGCCTTGTGAGCCACTAGTTGTTTGATTTGCCCTGATGGGCCGATGATTTTGAGTTATGATTTTGTGTGCCATGCTAATGACTATATGGGTGAGGATTGGCCATATAGCTCATGTAGAGTGGGTGGAATCCACATATCCAAGCTAAAGCATGCTAGCCTTATACTTTTATAAGAGTATCCCTGACTAGGGTTGCGGATCAGCCATACAGCTCAGTTAGAGTGGGTGGGATCCGATAGACCGAGGGATATCATACATAGGCACACATCCCTGACCAGGGTTGTAGATCGACCATACAGCTTGAAATAGAGTGGGTGGGATCCTATAGATCGAAGGTTATACACATTTGATGTGATATTGATTTTCTAGTTATGCATATGATGCCACATTTCACTATGATTGGTTTTATGATTACCAGAATTTGTCGTAATCAATCTACAGGCCTCTGAAGGCCTCTGATTTCTATTTTGTTTATCTGTCTACTCACTAAGTATTTTTCAAATACTCACCTCTCACTTTCTCATTTTATGATAGTGTAGTCGGGTGTGGCATAGCATAGCTGAAGTGTGATTCAGCAAGTTTACAGGTACTCGACTCAGGTTTTTACATTATGGTCCACTACATAGAAAATGATTTGTAATAAAGATATTTTATATATTTGACTTGGTCAAGAGTATTATGTATTGTATTTTATAAAAAAATACAGAGATTGATATTTGTACTATTGAAAATCTTCTATTATCCATTATTTCGTTTTATTTTTGGTTAATGAGTTTGAAAACAGATACCAATGCCTTGCGGGTTCTAGGGGTGCATTCTAAGTGATAGGATGTATTTCTGGGATTCGTGACAATTGTCACGTGACCGACTAGGGTCGGGGCGTGACACTATTTACTTTACTCTTAGATGAGTAACTTAGGAATATCCTCACATTTGATTCGGCTCAAATTTTTTAAAGTTGTCTTTAGTGTTTAGGATGTAATAAGTGCACCTCAAAACTTTAAAGAGCTTGATCTTCGATTTCTTTTGATAAATAAGTTCGTAAGGTGTTTTTTCAAGAAATTTTCTAATTAACACCTTATTAGAAACATAGCAAGCTGTGTTAATAACTTTAACACAAAAATATTGAGGTAGGTCATACTCACTAAGCATAGTTCTACGCATTTTTTGTAAAGTTTTGTTTCTCCTCTCAGCTACTCCATTTTGTTATGGAGTCCTAGAGACTGAAAAATTATGAATAAACTTGTTTTTATCAAATAATCGTCAAATTCTTTATTCATGAATTCTCCACCTTATTCACTTCTTAATTTCACCAAACTATAACCAAGTTTATTTTGTACTTCTTTGGAGAATCTCTCAAATGCCTTAAATGTATCACTCTTGTGTTCAAGGAAGAATACCCAAGCCTATCTTGAGTAGTCATCCACAATGACATATACATAGAACCTTTCACCTAAAGATGCAACTCAATTAGGTTCGAAAAAGTCCATATGAATAAGTTCAAAGAGTTTGGAAGTAGATATAACATTCTTAGGTTGAATAAGCTTTTCACTTATTTACCTTTTTGACATGGTCTATATGTCTATTCCTTGATGGACTTAAGATTTGGTAGGTTATCTAATATACCATGCTTAGCTAGCTTTCTAATGAGGTTCATACTATAATGACCTAGTCTACGATGCCACAATCATGATTCATCATAAGAGACTTGCAAACAAATATTATTCATGACATCAACATTTTCTAAATCAATAACATAAACATCACCAACTCTTGGAGCATGTAAAACTTTTTATTAGAAGCATTTATCACATCAAATATATTTTTCAGAAAAATCACATCAAACCCATTATCACACAATTACAATATGCTCAACAAATTATATTTCAATCAATTTACAAAAATTTTGTTTACCTTAATGGTTCCAGTTTTAAGCATTCTTCTTTTGCTGTTATCTTCAAAGATTACATCTTTTTCTTGCTTCTTCGTCAAGCTTGTGAACATCTTCTTATCTTTGATCAGGTATCTTGAACATCCACCGTCCAGGAATTACTTCTTGCTGCTTTTAAAGCTTCTCTTTTGTTGTATCTACAATATAACAACTAGTTCATTTTGGTACCCTTTTATCTTTGGGTCAATAGTAGTTAGCTTTGGCCTTTGGAGTCCATGTCACCTTAACAATGGCGTGAGTTTTCAAAACTGAATCTTTAGGAGCCTACACTAATTTTTGTCCTCTATAGGTGTTTTTCTTGATTGAATAATTGTTGCTATAGTGCTCCTTCCTAGAGCAGTAGTGACACATAACAAAAGAACTTATAGGTTTGGATGATTTTACAAAATAATTCAAGTCTGTCTTTTGTTTAGCTCTTGGCCTATAACCAATCCCAACCTTATCAAAAACTAATCTTTGGTTGCCTAGTAATCTATCTAAAACTTCAGTTCCAAAGTGAATTTAGTCCATAATTTTCTCAAGTCATGAGTTTTATTAGTAAGCATTTTGTTATTAGCTTTTAGTATACTTATTTCCTCTTTGCATTCACAATCATTCTTCTTGTCAAATTCACTGATTTTCAATTTTAATGACTCATTCTTATTTGTTAAAAACATGTTCATTTTCTTAACATTTTTGTATTTCAAATAAAGTTTTTCAAAGTCTGTCTTAAACTTTTCATATAGTTCGACCAACTCAATATGCATATCCTTACTTTCACTGCTAGAGCATGAGTTATAGAAAAAAAGAATATTTGGGGGAGTTTACTTCATCGTTAAGCTTTCTAATCAAGTAGAAATTGCTTGCTCATCTCTTGATGAAGCAGAAGAACTCTCATCATTGATCGACTCATCCCAAGTCACATTTATGGCTTTTTTCTTCTTGTTATCCTTATTCTGCTTCTTCTGAGGACATTCTAGTTTGGTGTGTCCAGGCTTTTTGCACTCATAGCAAATTATTTCTTTTTCCTTTTTCTTGTTTTTCTTGTATTTTTATGCTTTATCATCCTCCTTGAATTCTCTTCTTCTGTGACTTTTACTTTTCTATTTGTCTTTGTTGAAGAATTTCTTGAATTTTTTGGCTATTAGTATTATCTCCTTATCTTTTGATTCATGGCTACTGTCTTCTTCATCTGCTGTTTGCTTAGAGCTTTTCAAAGCTACATTTCTCTTCACTTACTCTCTATCATTTTCTTCATTTTGAATTGCTTTCATTTCGTATATTATTAATGATTCTAGCAATTCTTCTAATGCTAAGTGCTGAGTTCTTTAGCTTCGTGAATGGCAGTAACTTTTGCTTCCCATAATCTTGGTAGACTTCTCATAATCTTTGTAATTAAATCTGTATTAGAATATATCCTATCCAAAGCTTTTAAACCGTTAGTAATATTAATGAATCTTATAAACATGTCTTTGATACTCTCATGGGGTTTCATTTTAAATAGCTCGTAATCATGTATAAGTAGACTAATTTTTGAATCTTTGACTCTATTTGTACCCTTATGGGTAACCTCTAGTGTTTCCCAAATGGCTTTAGCTATACAATATCCAGATATTCTATTGTACTCACCCCTATCTAGTACACAATAGAGAACATTCATGGCTCTATCATTAAACTGGAAGAGATTTTTCTCTTCCTGAATCTATTATTATTTGGGTTTGGTTTTCTCTCTCTAGTATGTTCATCTATTATCATAGGTTGAGAGTACCCATCCTCAATGATTGTAATAATGTCAAAGTTTAAGATAATAAGGTTGATTTGTATAAATTTCTTCCAGTATGCATAATCAGTGCCATCAAAAAATGATGGTCTGTGTGTGGACTGACCCTCAATGATCTATGGTGGAATACTGCTAGATGCCATGATGATATACTCCTCTTAGGCTTTTAATCCTATAATTTCAGAGGTAGGCTCTGATACTAATTAAATGCCCAATGCATATCACTCAAGAGTGGGGGGTGAATTGGTGATATGGTAAAATAAAAAAATCGAAAAGATAAAATTTTTAATAAAGTGTAAACTATGCAAAGAATGAATGGAAAGAGTGTTTTTAATAGAAATATAGGTGTAGAGAGAGAAAAACTAAAATACAAACACTATAAATTTTATAGTGGTTCAAAAACCAACCTACATCCACTCTTCTTGGTTTAGTCTCTTGAATATAAGGTATCACTAAATTCTTGTTTAACTATAAAACAAGAGAACCCAATACAAACTCCTTATTAACGGTGAAGAGTAACCACAAGAAACACTTCTTTTCACAGGAGAAGTTGGCCCTAAATACAAACTTCTTATAGGGTGAAGTTAAACCCAACAAATAGTAATAAATACTTAAGAAAAATAAATGAGTTCTCTTCACAGAACAGATTTACAATAAAAAACAAATTTTCTCTCTAGAGTAATTTTTACAGAGAATAATCTCAGATGAAAAAACCAATGATATTCTATTTGTCACTTGATATTCTTCTCAATAATTTCTTCTCTTCTTCTTCAATGCAAATTCATTTGTATTTATATCTTCCTTGATTTTCTTCCAACGGCTCTCTGTATCAGTATTTAATTCGTGTATTTAATGTAAAAAACTAGTAGTTATAGCTCTAAATTTATCACGTGTATCGATACCTTCTTTCAGGGTTTTTATATGTTCAACTTGATAACTTAAAGGTGTCGATACGTTTTAGTTGAGATGTTGATATGTTATGACATAACATCTTCTCCAGAAATTATTCAGGCTCAGGGTGTCAATATATTTTAAAAGATATCGATACCTTTCTTTTAATGTGTCGATACCTTCCTTTAAGGTATCAAAATGTCCTTACATAAACGATAATGAGTCTGTCATAATCGTGTCGATATGTTTGCTGGGTTATCGATACGTTTGCTTAATTTCTTCAGAGGTGTCGAAACATTGTGCAGGGGTTTCGATACCTTCCCTTTGGCTTTTGAATTTCTTAACACTTGGGCTTCAACTTTAACACCTAAAAATTCTTAACCTTTTCTAACAAAGAGCAAGTGAGAAATATATGTCCAATATGACTAAATGTCAATATAATTTCATCAATTTACATTTAATTTATCACTTCATCATTTTATTCATTTCTCATGCATTTTGCATTATGTTTAACATCATCAAAAATACTTTGGGGTTATCAAATTCTTGCTGCGGTGAAAATTTGATTTTATTTAAGCACTCTAGAAAATTGGCTACAGTGAAAAATTGATTTTTGATAAGGCAAAAATCACAAAAATTAGATCTTTAAAATTTACCATTTTAGCTGTAACAAAAATCATATGCTTTAATTTCTTGCTCTTTTCTATTCCTTTTTTCCCTTGATTGCTTTAGTACTTGTGAAAATCTTTATTTTCATGCCTACATGTAAAAACTTAACAAAAACCATAAAATCTCTAATGATTTACTTTAAAATATGCATAATACTAAGTAAGGATAACTTGAAAAATTCAAGTTATCAAAATCCCTTAAACATAGTATTTGCTAGTCTCATGTAAATAAATTAATAAATAAAATCCAAAATTGACAATTTTGTAGTATTTACGATTGTATTTAGCATATGCACTTTTGTAGGACTTACGATTGTATTTAGCATATGCAGTAAGCCTTTTAAATCCTTAGGATGAATCTAGTGGATGAGTGAAGTCTTGTGAGGGTTTTTAGAGGATATATCCATAAAATTTTGTAGAATTTTTGGCCTAAACTTGCATAATTTAAGTTTCTAGCACATATATCATCATATATGTATTAAAAGGCAAGGTTTTGAATTTGTTACTTATTAATTTGATGAAAATAAGTTAGAAAACAATCCAACTTCTTCAATTTACACTCTAAATGCCTTGGAAGCTTGAAGAAAACATTTTTTCTTCTCTGGAAACTTGAAAACAAAATTTTTCTTTATTTCCCCTTGGTGGCCAAATTTTTGCTTGCAAAAATAAATGATTTTTTTTCTTTTCTTTGATAATTATCATTTAAATAATTCAAATTAAATTTAAACATTTAGACCAATCAAAATTAACCAAAATATGAATTTGTGCGAGCCTTCTATGAATAATTTTTCTCTCTCTTATATATTTTTCTAAAGTATAAGGTTATTAGTGTGATCATAAAGGTTTATAGTGGATTAGAAGTGAGTAATATTTGAATATTTTAGAAGTTAATAACTATGATTAGCATATAGTAATATACCATAGTCCCTAATCTATAATGAAGTAATTCTTAATTAAACATTGCTTGGATTGTACGTACCATGTGAGTTATATCCTTCTATTGTTCAATCCTAATTAAATTAGGATCCATAAGATGTTAAAATTCTAAATTTAATATTTTACGAATTATCTATCAATATAAACTAAATTCGTCTCAATGAACTTTTCATATGGCGTTTATTTTGCTTTGGCTAAATACTTGGTTTCAGACATTTATCAATATTCATTTTGGAACTCAAACCTAGATAGAATTAGTGAAAATACTTAATACTATCAAACGAGTCAAAAGATTCCATCTTGATTATTATTTGAATCTTTATAAGAGTAACGCATAACTAAATCTGTCACGCCCCGACCCTAGTCGACCACATGACAACTGTCGCGAATCACAGAAATACATCCTATTACTTAGGATGCACTCCCAGAACCCGCAAGGCATTGGTACCTATTTTCAAACTCATTAACCAAAAATAAAACAAAATAATAGATAAGGGAAGATTTTCAATCATATCAACATCAATCTCAGTATTTTTTTACAAAACACAGTACATAGTGCTCTTGGTCAAATCAAATACATAAAATATCTTTTTACAAAATATTTTCTGAACAGTGGACCATAAGGTAAAAACCTGAGTCGAGTACTTAAAAACTTGCTGAATTACAATTCAGCTACGCTATGCCACGCCCGACTACACTATCCTGAAATGAGAAAGTGAGGGGTGAGTATTTGAAAATACTCAG
>JAVXUL010063402.1:0-10139 GCA_035590515.1 Trichilia minutiflora
TTATTTATTTGTGCGCACGGACATATTGGAGGGTTTGTGGCTTGTTTTATCTATTTGGAGTTTGGGTCTGAGGTTGGATTGTTTGGAAGTGTGATGTGAAAATTTTATGAAAACAGATTTTAGAAAAGCGTTACATTCCTACAGGTTGTATTCTGTGTGATTGAGTACACCCTGGAGGTCTATGGCGGTTGTCACATGTGGGACCCTCGGATTGAGGTGTGACAATTTATGTATTTGAATCATCTGCTCACTGAGTATTTTTTTAAATACTCATCCCTCACTCCCCTATTTTAGTTTAGTGTAGTCGTGTATGGATATAGAGTAGCTGATTAGAGATTCAGTAATATTTTCAGACACTCGACTCATATTTCAATAGTATGGTCCACTAAACTGAACAAAATATTTGTATTAAATGAGTTTGAAAACTATGTATTCTATTCTTTTGAGTATTGATTGTATTAAACCATTTTAAAGTAAAATTTATGGTAATGAGTTTGTATTGGTATCGACATATAGATGTTTTGAATATGTTTGGAAAATTTTCATATCTATTTATATGTGAAAATTGATTTTGAAGACAAGTTTTAATACCTCGTGTGTCCTAAGAATGTATTCTAATTAATAAGATGTATTTCTTATATTTGCAATGATTGCCACGTGATCGATGTTAGAGATATACCCTAGAACCAATCATGTCATATGGTTCGGGATCATTATTTTTTGGTATATACTCTTTATAATTATTTGTAAAAATATTTACAATTAATAAAATAGAATTTTCAGTATCTTGCATTATGTTCAGTTGTAATTTCTTTCTTTTCTTTTTTATCCGAGATATATCCCTGTATGTATTATGTGTTGAGATTCTATCTATAATGAGTTATAGATATGAGAATAGGATCTTTAATTTAAAAACTTCGGTTATAATGGGTTATACCAAAGTGATGTGAATGGGTTCGTATAGACTCATGTCTAGTTCACAGTTAACCCAGGGGGTTACACACAATAACTAATAGTTGATGATAGACAAAATAATATCATTAAGTTAGTTAATAATATTTCGTATTGACAAAAAAATAAATTGCTCCAATATTTGATCGATAGACAATTTTATTCTTTATAGTAAAGAATACAGTTTTCTGACAATGACGAGTTAGTACTCATTGGTTCAAAAAAATATGATGGTTCCAATGAAGACTTGAAAAGATATATTTTGATATATTGAATAATAAATAAAATTGTTTATTTATTAAATATTTTGCTAAGTATTCATTTATTGATAAATAAAGTGTTTATTTATTAATTATTAAATAATGATTATTTAATTTAAATGAATACTTAGATAACACATGGCATTATAGTAGTTTATCAAATATCATCATCACAAATGTTCCTAATCCTTGCTTTTGATCCAATGGCCAAGAAAATTCTATTTATTCTTAATTAATGTAATTAATAATAAATGGTAAAATGAAAAATTATTTTGATAATATATATATATATATATATATATATAATTATATAATTATAATTTGTTATAATAATATTAAAAATATTATTATTTGTAATAATAGATTTTTCATTAATATTATTTAGATAATTATAAAATTCTTGTCTAATTACATGCTTCCATTTGGTTTCTTCTCATTTGATATTTATATATATTGGATGCTAACTAAATTCCACCAAAATGGATTCTAATCCATTTGAATGAAAAGCTTTTATTTTATATATACATGTGGATACGTGGGAGGCAAAGGGAGATTGCTTTCAAGTATATTTTGCTTATGTATATGTGGGTAGCATAAGGAGAAGCATTTCATTTTTTCAATTTTGAAAAGAAAAAAAAAGAAAAAAAAAAAGAAAGAAACCAAAGGGAAGCATATGCGTAACTAAAAGTGAAAGCCTTTGAAAATTGTTTTCACAAGGCAAAAGAGGAAAGAAAAGAGTAGGAGAGAAAAGCAAGGGTTGGTCTTTGGCTTCATTCCTTTCTATGTAAGCTATGTGTATGTATATGTAGATCTATTAGCCATAGTTGCAAAATGGTTTACAAAAAGGTTTTGTAAAGTAAACAAGGCTCTAACACCTCACCATCATCTCCATCATCTCTAAGCTAGTGTGTGGATACTCTTGGAGGCTTGGAGGAGACATCAAGCTTGTTAAACAAAGCTTGGTTGGGTAAAATTTTCTTTAAACCTTGAATGAATACATGCTAAATTGTTTGGTGTGTTTATATGCATAAAATGAAAATAAATGGTCCTATGAGTTTTCTTGTAAAACCATCTTCCAATAGATTCCTGGAGTTGGGGTGTAACAATTTTATTGATATTAGAGTCTTTGATTTTATGTGTATTATGATTTTTGTTTTCGACTTCTATTAATTCTAATTTTCCTTCAGATTTCATACTTTTATAAGTCTATTTGGAAAAAATTTTCAATAGATTATAGATTGAGTCGACTCAAATTATGATTTATTGATTTGATATAATGAATATTAATTGTTTATGTAGAAATGCTGTCACGACCCTATAGGGGAAGGGATAGACCTTGGAGGAATGTAATGATTCAAGATGATCATGAAGCCTCATCATATGCTCCACCCTCTACTTTTAATAAAGAGTAGATTCCTGTAGATCTTTCACTATAAATACAAAATCTTGATAAGCTCATTTTCTTGATCACAAGAGACCTGGAATGTGTTTATGGCTTATATACATGCACAAAATTTTGGTACCAAACCCAACTCAAGCCCAAGCTAAATCTTCTCGACCTGTGCAAAAATTATCTAAGTTGATTAAGAAAGTGAGATAACTTGAAAGTGTACCATTTTATGAGAATACTGATGCTTTAGAAGTAAGTAGGTGGTTGAGGACTATGTAATAGAGTGTAGATGACATAGATTTATCAGATGAGGAAAAGCTGTGAGTAAATACTAGATTACTTGAGCAGAGTATTGCCATTTGGTGACAGAATATTTCTGTGAGGCTAAGTGTTAAGCCTACTTGGATAGAATTTCAGAAAGCATTCTAAGAGAGTATTTTACCCACTTTTATAGTAATCAGAAATGGTAGAAATTCATGAATTTGAAGCAGTTGGGTAGTACAATGAAAGATTATGAGACCCAATTGAGGTAATTGGTAGAATTTGTTCCAGAATTCTCCAGTGAGGAAACTTTATGTGATAAGTTTGAGGTTGGACTGAATCTTGAGATAAGAGACAGAATGCTAATGATCGGCAAACAGAGCTATGAAGAAGTAGTGCAGTTGGTTCTATGAGCGGAGGCATTGATTGGGGAAAAGAGATCCAGGACTAGTTTTAAAAAAAAACGACCTTAGCAATTTAGTGGGTCAATCATCAAAAAAGAGCCGTAGTAGTGGATCCTCGAATGTCTATTTAACAGGTCCTGAGGTTACTTCACCTTTTTTTCCCAAAAACAACGATCGTCTTGATTTGGTACTTCTACTTCATGATTTACTTGATCAAGTAAAAAGTCATTTGATTAGAGATGATGTTCCAATTGTAAGTAGTTTTATAGCAGACCCTGCAGATCACCCTCCATGTGTTATCAATATGGTCAAATGGGCCATATGAAGAGAAATTATCCTGATTTGGGGACATCACAGGCAGTTAGCCAACCAGTACAAGGTTTGAGATTTTCTAGTGAACAACAACCTATACCTTAGCCACAGTTCTCGGGTGCTCCTCGATCTAGTTTAGAAAGTGTACCACTCATCAGGGTAATCAGAAAAACTAGTCACGAGTTTCGACTCGGGTGTTTGTGATGAATCAATAGCAAGCTCAGACTAATTTAGATATGATTATGGGTATAGTGATGATCTTTGATCATGCAGTATACATACTAATTGACCCTGATTCAGATATGTCATTCATTAGCATGGCATTTGTACAGTACGCTAATAGAGACTTGGTGGAATGAATTTTTAACTAGCCTCTTTATAATTCAAACCCAGAGGTAGGAATTTCGAAGGTTAATTACACCACCTTTCTCTACTGCATTTCCATTAGCAGCAAGCGAAACATTTATAACTTCAGCCAATGGCTTCAGCAAATACACGGAGTTTAGCAATTATGAGTGTGAACTTACAAATTGAGAAAAACATACAGAAAGAATGAAAGATTTTGTCAGCTTATCTTTCCCTGTAGAGATTACTCAGTTATAAAATTACCAATATATCGAAGAGCGCTTCTGCTTCTTCCATTTACTAATATATGCTTCAGTTTTACTTCATCTAAAATGATTTACAAAAAATTCACATTTCAAGGAACATTAATAGATGAATTCCAGCAAGCCCATTTAGAATTTGACCCCAAAGTTAGAATTATGAAGGTTTAAGTAATTTATATAGCCAGTTTAGATCAGAATTCACATTTCAAAGAATGAATTTCCAACTAGCCTCTTTATAATTCGAACCCAGAGGTGGAAATTCCAAAGGTTCAAAATAACTTGTATAGCAGCAAGTTATACAAGTGATGATCTTTGATCGTCCAGTATACATACTAGTTGACCTTGATTTAGATAGGTTATTCATTAGCATGGCATTTGTACAGCAAGCTAATAGAGAGACTTGATACCTTTGGAACCAGAGTTAGTTGTTTATATACTCATGGGATAAAACTGTTACGAAAAATCATGTTTAGATATTGTGAGATCATTATAGAAGATACTGCTCTTGAGGTTGATTTAATTCCGTTGAGAATTTAGGACTTTGATGTTATCTTAGGGATGGATTGGTTGTCATAATACTATGTGCTTAGATTGACTATTTTAGGAAGGTAGTGAACTTCAAAAGGTCGAGTGAGCCAGAAATCATTTTCATAAGCGAGCAGAGAATACTTCCTTCTTGTATAATATCAGTGATAGAGATTAAAAGATTATTGCAAAAGGGGTGCCATATATATTTGGCATATATAATTGATAAATCAGTTTTAGGAGTTAGTCTGGAACATGTACTAGTAGTTAGATAATTCTTTGAGGTGTTTTTAAAGGAATTACCTGGGTTACCTCCTGATAGGGAATTCGAGTTTTATATTGATCTAGTGCTAGCAATGGAACCAATTTTTATTCCACCTTATTGAATGGCATTGGTAGAATTAAAAGAATTGAAAACTCAGCTAGGAGACTTGGTTGAAAAGGGTTTTATTCGATCAAGTGTATCTCCATGGGGTATTTTGATACTATTTATGAAAAAGAAATATGATACGTTGAGGTTGTGTATTGATTATAAATAATTTAACTAGGCACCCATCAAGAGTAAATATCCACTTTTAAGAATTGATGATCTATTCGATCAGTTATAAAGTATATGCATATTTTCCAAGATTAACTTAAGATCCGAATATCACCAACTCAAGATTAGAGAGGATGATGTCCATAAGATGGCATTCAGGACTTAATATGGCCATTATGAGTTTTCAATTATACATTTTAATTAATAAATGCACCTGTAACTTTTATGGATCTGATGAATTGGGTTTTTTACCCTTATCTAGACAAGTTTGTCATTATATTTATTGATAACATACTTGTGTATTTGATAAGTAAGAAAGAACATGGTTAACATCTCATGGTAGTGCTTCAGACCTTGAAAGAGAAGTAGTTGTATGCAAAATTCTCTAAGTGCGAGTTTTGGCTTAGAGAGGTCAATTTTTTAAGGCATGTTATATCAAGTGGTAGGATAATTGTGGATCCAAAGAAGATTGAAGCTATAGTACAATGGGAATGGCCAAAAAATGTCATTGAGATCCATAGCTTTTTAGGCCTAGCAGGATATTATAGGAGATTTGTCGAGGGTTTCTCCTTATTGGTTGCACCACTAACTCGACTTACAAGAAAGAAGATCAAGTTTGAATGGGATGATCAGTGCGATTAGAGTTTCTACGCTCTGAAGAATTGTCTCATTTCAATGCCAATCTTAACGCTTCTTATTCCAGGAGGTGGGTATATGGTATACAGTGATGCCTCAAGGCAGGGCCTCGGATATGTACTAATGCAGAGTGAGAAAGTGATAACTTATACTTCTCAGCAGCTGAAGAAGCATGAAGAGAATTATCTTACACATAATTTAGAGTTGGATACCGTAGTATTTGCATTAAAGATATAAGGTATTATTTATATGGAGAGTAATGCCAGGTGTTCACTAATCATAAAAGACTCAAGTATTTACTCACATAGAAAGAGCTGAATCTAAGACAACAGAGGTGATTAGAATTAATTAAGGATTATAACCTAATTATTGACTACCATATGGGAAAGGCAAATATGGTAGTAGATACTTTGAGCAAAAAGTCTTCAACCTGCTTAACTCATGTTCGTACCACTTACATGCCATTATTGATAGATTTGAAAATGATGAGAGTATTATTAGGGTATGATAAAGTTGAAGCCTTAATGGCTAATTTTGTGGTCAAATCTACCTTATTAGATCAAATCAGATAGGGTCAAATGCAAGATAGTAAGTTAGTCAAGGATTTTCAGGAGATTTTAGATGAAAAGGAGAGTGACTTTTACTTCACTTAGGATGGAACATTGACATTCAGAGACAAAGCATTGCGAAATACTATCTTGGAGGAAGCCTACAGTACATTTGCTATGCGGTTAGGTAGTACTAAGATGTACTGAACTATCAGGGAGAATTATTGGTTATTAGGGATGAAAAAAAATGTAGTTGAGTTTATAGTTATATGTTTGATATGCTAACAGGTTAAGGCATAGCACTAGAGATTTACAGGAACCCTACAGTCTCTACTTATACCAAAGTAGAAGTTAAAGCACATTGCAATAGATTTCGTGGTTAGCTTGCCTCGGACACAAGCTAGCCATGATGCTATTTGGATAATTGTAGATCGACTTACTAAACCTGCTCACTTTTTTCCAATCCAAATAAATTTCTCCTTGGATAAGTTGGGCAAATTATATATAATGAAGATCATCATATTACAAGTAATACCAACTAGATTATGTAAGATCGAGACCCAATTGCCTTAGACCTCCATAACGCATACCCAAAGCATGTCCTCTAATGTTGATAGAGTTTGCATATAATAATAGCTATTAGGCTAGTATTGAAATGGCACCTTAGAAAGGTTTATATGGTAGAAAATATAGAACTCTGTTATGTTAGGATGAAGTTAGTGAGAGGAAATTCACAATGAAGAGTTGATTGAGATCACCACTGAGAAAGTTAAAATTATCCGAAAAAGATTGAAAGCAGCTTAGGATAGACAGAAATCATATGCAAATAATCAAAGAAGAGGATTAGAATTTGAAGTAGGTGATCGAGTTTTCTTAAAAGTATCGCCATAGAAAGCAATAATCAGATTCAAAAATCAGAGAAAATTGTATCCTCGATATATTAGACCACTCGGTATTAAGGAAAGAATTGAGCTATTAGTTTACAAACTAGAATTTCCATCAGAATTAAGCCGGATTCATGATGTATTCCATATATCCATGCTCAAGAAGTATATTTCGGTTCTATCACAAATACTTAAGGTACCACCAGCCTATTTGAGAGATGATCTCAATTGTGTGATTCAATCGATAAGAATACTTGATTGACAAGAATAAGTTTTGAGGAATAAGAGGTGAAGGCCTTATGGCAGAGTGCTACAGTTAAGAAGATGACTTGGGAACCACCTGAAAGATTGATGAGACAATAGTATTCATACCTCTTTCAATAATAAGGTATGATTAGCCTCAAGAGCAGGCCTTTCTCTTTACTATATGATGTGAAGGTTCTATGGTTTAAATCATGCTTAAATTATAAGTTTTTAAGCAAGAAACCTTAGGCTAAGAACATGAAAAACAATGGATTTCAAGCTTGATTACCTTAGGGCTTTGAAAGACAAGTTGCAAGCTTTCTTATTTGATGAAGATGAGACTCAAAGGCATGAATCCTCTTTACTTTGCACCATCCCCTTGTTCTTCTTCCCCTTGGCCAAAATTTTAGTGATGAGAGAGAAGGAAAATCTTATTTTCCTTAATTAAAAATAAAATAAAAATTTCTTTTGTATTTTCATTTATTTTAATTGATATTTATCTTACAAATATATTAAATAAATAAAAAGAATGTGATACAAACCCTCTCATCTAATATGAGTGCAACCATACATTTGGACCAATTAAAAATAAACACAAAATTAAAATATTAACTAATAATATAATTACATGTGTCACATTTGTCACCATTAATAAAAAATTATTTTTTATTTGATTATTTAACATTTAAATAAATCATTTAATGGCCAAATTAATTAATTTAAATGATTAAACAAAATCTATAATTATGGTACAATTATCATAATACCCTTACTCACATTTGCACATAAAAAAAAAATAGTCATTTTCATATAAATTAAATACTTTAATTTAGATTTTTGCCATTTTATATTAAAATTATGTTTTAATATATTTGATAATCAAAATTATCAAATTTAAATATGTAATTTACAATAAATTACACACATGTATCACATTAGGGGTAAAATGGTTATTTTGCACTAAATAAAACTATTTTATTTCATTTTCACAATTTTACCTTAAAATCATATTTTAACATATTTGATAATTATTATTATTAAATTTGGCAAGTTATTTACATTAAATAACCTTAGGATATCATTATATCATCTTTTTAACAAATTAAAGAGTATTTAATACGTATAACCATTACACGTATCAGTTTCGACCTTTTCTAATATTATCATGAGGGTGCTAACCCTCTCTCAATAATATTTTAATATCTCTCTCATATGAAGAATCATTAGAGGATCTTGGTGGACCATGAAGGTTCAAAGTGAATCAGCCGTGAACTAATACCGAACATTTCAGCTTCGAACATTTCGGTTGCTCATCAACTATAGTTAGTATCTAACAATGTGCCATAATCCTTAAGTTATGATGAAGAAGTATTTTCATCAAACCTTTCATTAATTGCACATAACGTGTAAGTAATATCCTTTCATCGTCATATCCTGATTGAGGTAGGGGTTTATAGATTGTCAAAACCCTAATCCCGACTCTCATTCGAATTGTCGATCATATGTCAATATTATGCTGTGGCCACAAACTTATAATCAAGACATCATATCGATATTCGATTAGAAACTTGACTCGAACTGAGGCAACAAAAATTCTCAGCCCAATATTTCAAGCCAACGAATCCCATATTGACTGTCAACCGAACCCCTATATAAACAAAGCATACCCAAACCAGCTTCTTGTACAAGGCATGATTAGCCCTACATGTATACACCATATGAAATATACCCATCCATACAGAGTCCGATTCTAACTATCTCAGGTCAAAGGATTACGTCGCACACTATTATAATCTATCGATAAATCATTGACTACATACATACCACGTGATTTATTGATATTTGATCCGTTCGATAAATAGTTTACCAACTATAAATCTATACCAATGCCCTTATGACAATGCACATATTATCAGCCTACATATATTATCATATAATATTATTAGGCGGTATCTGGTATGCCTATTATATAATATGGTTATCGAATCAACACCAAAAACGATTTGATAATTTGCATAACAATTAAATAAAATTATCTGAACAATTTATATACATTCATTATTATTGCATGAAAAATAAAGAAAGCAGCAAACGTATGTAAAAAAAAGAACTATTTTTTTTATTAATAAATATAAGGTTTATACAAGATCATAAGCCTTGAAATCAATAACACGAATGATTTCTAGGGCATACACACTAACATTGGGGAGAGACCGTCTAGCTGAGTAGAAATTCACAATTTGGGCTTGGTATAAGGTGTATGTTGATAAGATATTGAGATTGGATTTGATTACCTGTGAATCTCATTAGATTAGTCATAGATATCACCCTATGGCTACTCGAGTCAACGTCAGTGGTAGATCTATTTTTCTAACTAAACCATGCATTGTTTTATTTCTAATAATTTAAAATAAATTTTTATAAAATATCATTATTTTCACCTATATATAATGTCACGTCCCGACCTTAGTCAGCCACGTGGCAATTGTCATGAATCCCAAGAATACATCCTATCACTTAGAATGTACTCCTAGAACCCGCAAGGCATTAATACCTGTTTTCAAACTCATTAACCAAAA
>JAVXUL010063413.1:0-25039 GCA_035590515.1 Trichilia minutiflora
TTTCTTATTAATTAGCCTGAGAGTCGTTTTCGAATAAATAAAATTTTTATTTTCAAAATCGATTAATGTAGCCCAAGTGAGGGAATGTTAGATTTTTGTGGACTTACATTAAATCGTTATTATGATTTTATTAAAAAACAGGCTAATGTCATAGTCAATGAGTAAAATGGACCCAATTATGTGATCTAAAGAAAATTAGGCTTAACGTTCATAACGGATAATTTTTGACAGTCAGTGTAGACCATGGGTCATATTGAAGCCTTTGATGGGGAGGTCTAACAAAGACCAATCAGGGTTAGGATAGGTCCCCTTTCTAACTTTATATAAAAAAAAGTATGGGTTTCAAAATCCTAACCTGCCTCTTTCTTATTGAGTAAGCTGTCACAAGTTAGAGAATAGAAAGGAAGACCTAACTTTTTCAAAACATTGCATTGATGGCCACAAGAGATAGGTATCTCTAACACATAATTGTATTCTATATTCGTATATACGAGATCTTGGTGAATAAAGAAATTATAAAATTCCAACAACAAAGACTCTTTTGGATCCATATCTTGGTCTAGTAACAGGGATACCAACTCTAGCGAAATCAATCCGACACAAATATATCATCCAATTCCAATACAAACTCCTTTTTTCTCAAAATCCTGAAAATGTCTAATGCTTTGTCTTCAAGACTTTTATGCCTCCGAGACCCATTAAAAAAACCAACCTTGTTCCCATTTTTTTCTTGAATCCTTTCAAGTTGCACGTCTTTAGATGCTACTACCCAAATCACAACATCATAATTGTTTGGTGTATAAAGGAACTTCTTGTTGATTTGAGTTAATAGGGTTTCCGACTCCCCATACCAGACAGACCACTAATTCGCGCTTGTTCCTCCGTAAGGCAGCTCCAAACCTGATCAGTATTGAGTCTAAACCCACTAATGTTTGCTCACACGATCTCTCATCTACTGCAGGTTCTGGTACCGTCTCAGCGACTACTTCAAAAGCTTCTTCACTCGTTAAATTGGCCAAATGCTCCAGCATTTTATCCACTTCTTTCCCAAATTTGTAGATGTCCTTGCAGTTCTTGGAACAGCGGCCTCCAAGACATAATTTCCGAATTTCTTCAGAGCTTCATATAACTTGTTCACCAACTTCAATTTCCACAGTTTCCAACCTTGTAATCCATCCTTGTACTTAGTTCAACCGTCTCATCTGTTGTTGTTCGGCACCGACAACTCTTGCCATCTGATCTTTCTTTGCTTCAACTCATTTTTCCAATTAAGTCTTCAGGGCAACCTACAAGCTGACTTATATATACTGCATTTTTAGAGTACAATTTAGGCAACCAGAGAAAAATGAGATTTGGATTCCAAAAGCATTGCCCATAGTTTTTATAAGATTAATTTCAACAAAAAGAAAGTTACAGAATTATGGGTATAATGGAGTTCTTGATGAAGAGAAAGACTCCGTTTCGCAGAAGAGAAATGTTTAATTTCGATGGTGCAGGTCAAACATGTTTCATCTCCAAATGAATTAGCTAAGTTCATTCATATACTAAATATGATCATGTTTTCAATAATTTCACCTATTATGACAAAAATATCGAATATGTCCAATTTTCAAATTAAAATAGCTAGCCTTGGTCTGGCTTTACACTGGAAAGTCTTAACAAAACGAAGAACTGTGTTCGATTATTGATTAGCTGAAAGCGAATATAAATACACACTGACTAATTCTTCGCTTCTTGTTTTTATTCCATACACAGCCTGTTTTGATAGGAAGATTCCTAAGCTAAAATGAAGTCTACGCTGACTCA
Organism: Trichilia minutiflora; assembly: GCA_035590515.1. Taxonomy (NCBI): domain Eukaryota; kingdom Viridiplantae; phylum Streptophyta; class Magnoliopsida; order Sapindales; family Meliaceae; genus Trichilia; species Trichilia minutiflora. Next base: position 1,807 of record JAVXUL010063413.1, read on the forward strand.
TTACTTTTGACAGTATATGATTCCAGAAAATGATCTAGCATTGGGTCAATTACGTTTATTAAAAGTGGATGATTAGAAATATTTCCAAGTGACAATAACTTGATCATATTCTTCTAAGTGCTGCTTCTGGAAATAAAATATTATAGATATCAACATAATAAACCAATGGTTAAGGGTTAGCCATGATTAAACTCCACTTAAGCTGCAAACTGACCTTACTATTATTTTTTTTATTCTAATGAAAATTTGTCTTGTTCTAATGAAAGATTTCAACTTTGATTTAAGATATATATTAAGAACATATAAAAAAAAATATTAAATGTTAGTTAAATTGGTGATCATCTTTAAACTATTCCTATTAAGAAATAAATTTATATGATGAGAGCATGTAGGTGCATATGATAAATTCTCAATTTTATTTGAAAAATTAATAAAAATAACTATATTTTTGTTCTTATTTACAAAAAGGACTGTGTCAAAAGAAATCATTTTAAACTAAACTAAAAATATATTTTTTAACGAAAATAATCTCACAATCAAAATAAAAAATCCTAACTTTTTTATTTCAGTATTTTTGTCACTTTCTTATTCTCTCTCTCTCTCTTATCAAACTCAAAATATCAATTAAAATAGAAAACATTTTAGCAAGAGAATTTCGAAGGTGGATGACTACATTGATAGCATTGTAAGAAATTGAGGTTAATAATTTTTTTAAAATAGGTGAGTTTCAATATTTAATTAAAATTTGAATCCTTTTAACCAAATTTTATAACTTTTATAAAATCAACATATAAATAATTATTTTGATGTTTTATTGTGGCTTAAATGTGGGAAAATGATAATTTTGATTGTAAATAAGCCAAGTTTTAACTTTAAAATCCTTTGTCATAAATTTTCTAACACTTTTAAAATCAATTTTAAGAGAAATTTAAATACATTTAAAAAGTATAGATGTAAATTGAGTTCTTAACAACAGAAAAAAACTGATTTTGAAAGTAAAATTTAACTAATTTCAAAAATAGAATTTAATTAAATTCAAAAGTACAAATTTATTTGATTTTGAAAGTATAATTTTAACCAATTTCAAAAGTACAAATTTAACTAATTTCAAAAGTAAAATTTAATTAAGTTCCAACATTCTCAATGCACTTATTGTTACTCATTTTAATGCAGGTATAGCGGATCGAATTCCACTACTTATACGATACATTGGTTTTATCAAAAGTTTTTGTGTGAACCATATAGTTACATATGAATATTTATATAGATGTTGTATAATTTTTTAAAGGTAAATCTTGTAGAATTTATTATTAAAATAAGGACATCCTATAAAGAGTATGCATAATTAAGGGTTGCACCAGCTATAGTAGCTGACATTATTCATGAATCAAACTTCAAAGTTTTTATGGCCATCAACCATGCCTTTTTAAATGAGGCAAAGAGAGTTTGTTTGATGTTCACTACTATTGAGCTTATAAATTGTGCAAGATTTATAAGTGAAGATATAACACTTGATTTAAGACTGTCAACGATATTCTCCGCTTTGACCTAATTCATGGAGCCTCACGTTTTTGTTCTTGATAATGGGTCCAAACCCATCCTAAAAGGCCTCATCAACAACTTGGTACGAAACCCATATAAATAGTCCAGTAACTTCCTCTCTCATTCCAATGTGGGACTTTTCCTACCCCTATAGCCATCCTGAAACTTGTCAAAAGCCACTCTTTGCTCAAGCCTTCTTACCCTAATACCATTCCCCGCCCTCAAGGATCGGGATGTTATAAGACCACCAGCTTTTATTAGTTCGTCATCGAGCCCATAATTATACTAGAAAAGAGTTAGTTCTGATATCATATTGTAACACCTGACTTATGATATTCTTGGTAATGGGCCCAAACCCATCCAAAAGGCCTCGTTAATAACCCCACAGATATAGTCTAGTAACTTTCTCTCCTATTCTGATATGGGACTTCTCTTATCCTCACAGCCATTCTGAAGCCTACCAAGAGTTATTTCTCGCTTAGGCCTTCTCATCCTAGCATCACTTTCCATCCTCAAGGACCAGGATGTTACAGGAGAACAAATTTCTATTAAGATACATGTGATAAGAACAGTCTAAATCTAAAATCTATTCATTATTAGACCTTATTCTGTCATCAGTCATAAAGAAATTAGTTTCACCACTCTCATCTACTGCAATATTAGTTTCGATGAGTCATTATTTTTCTAAATAGTTTTCTTCATATACTTTTTTTTTATTTTTATTTTTCAACTTACAACATTCAAACTTAATACATTTCTTTTTGTGATATTAATTACACTCTAGATTTTTATATTTGGATTTAGATCTAGTTTTAAATTTTCTGTTTTCAAAATCTCTCTTCTCCAATCTACCCCTAACAAGTCATCCGCCTGACTTTCACTACTTCCTTCAATTATATCCCTATCAATTTGTTCGTTAAATTTCAAAGTAGATTTAATTTTTCAATATAAAATTGTATCATTTTCATAAATAATAATATCATAAAAATATTTAAAGGACTAAGAAAGATAACATAATAATAATAGGACTTAATCTTCATAATCTATTTTAATATCTATATTTGTCAAATCTATAACAATAAAATCAAATTTATCAAGATATGAGAGTATAAATATATCTTCTATGATTCAAAGCATATACAATAACTAGCTTAAAAAAGTTAATTTTCTACTGACTTTTTCATGTACAAGACTTTTAACTTTTCTTATATACCTCTTGCGGTTGTTTTAATGACAACTTTCCACAAAACTTCATGGGAGAGATTTAAGATAATACATGATTTCTTTTTTTAATCCATAGTAGCAAAATCTTTATCGCCCAAATTATTAGGCTTTTTCTCTTCTCTTTAAAGAACTAACTCAACTCCATCTTGAATTAGGATGGTCACCATCTTAAACTACCATATTTTAAAGCTGATATTCTGATCAAACTTTTCAATATAGGTCTTTATTATTGTCATCCTTGTCAAAATTTTGAAAGAGGCTTTAATACCAATTTATTAGAAAAATATTCTCAAGAATTAGTAAAAGATATTTTGAATAACTAAATAATAAGATATTAATATTTATGTGGCTCAATCAATGTAATCTATGTTCATAAGGATGAAGGCGAGCAAAATAATTTTACTATCTTAAAATAGGAGAATACAAAATTTAGGAGAGTGTAACTAAATTTAAAAATAAAAAAGAGAAGAAATTTTTAATTAAAAAAGTCTTGAATAACTTCAAGAGTCTAAATAACTTATAACTCTAATTTTATAAAAAAATCGAGAATCCAAATACTCTCTATTTTTTCACATTGTCTGAAAACCATTGTATTTCTTTTATTTATAATCCAAAGAAGGTAGAGATATAAGGCATTAATCCCAACAAAACATCGAAATGCTATAATTGGTTAAGTTAATAATATATTTAAAAAATATTAATAAATAAATCATCATAATATTATTTATAATGTATGCATTTGTTTTCATAAAAATAAATTTATTGGGACCAAACTTTTAAAAAACTTCTACTATAAAAGATTAAATTAAATTAAAATAGTTATTCAATCATTAAGTTAATGGAAAAGAATGTGTGTGTAAGCGTGAGTGTGAGTGTGTGTGTATATATATATATATATATGGGTGGGCGCGTGCACGCACACACGTGCGTTTATAAAATTTAAATAAATATTTTAAATATTACATATTATTCAATAATTAAGTTACTTTAATTTGCTTTTTCCTTCTTTAAACTATTTTAGAATTTAAATATTATAGTTCATGTTTTGTTAAAAAAAATCCTAACATAAGATCATAAAAACCATAAGAAGCACTATCATGAGATAACAGGACAGAATATAGTAAACATAACATGCATATATAAATTAAATTCTTTTATTTCAAAACTATATATTAAAAATAATAGCCATGCAATAAATTAAAGTAGCACATGCTTACATTAAATTTGATGTTGAAAATTATTAGTATTAAAAAAATTCTAGAATTCCCGACTCATTTTTATGTCTGTACACTAATAAAATATTTATACAGTAATAGGAAGTGCATGCATGTCAAATAAGGATACAACCATTAATTAGTGTTGAAAAAATATGAAAAATTTATGAAAATGATCATTTTTTTAATTATTTTATAAAAATAATTATATTTAAAAAATATTAATCAACTAAATCAAAAATATATTTTTTAAAACGGTTTTATCTTTATTCAAATTTTAGATAATATAAACGTTGCAAAGAAAATATTAAAATTTAGAACATATTGTTGTAAACGTCATAAAGTTTCAATTTTAAATATATTAAAGATAATTAGAAAACAGTTATGAACGTTATAAAATGGTGGTCAAGATCAAAGGAAAGTAATTTGAATGGTTGGCGATACCATTCGATTTATCAAATGCAATAACACATTTATGCGAAAAGCTCTGTATCAATTCAAGTTTCGATTTCGAAAGCTTACGGATCACTGTCGATAGAAACCACGATCCCTTATTGGAAAAACATTTCTTTATCTACGAATCGATCAATCTGAGGTGCGATTCGTGTTAATTTTATGTTATTTAACTTTTTATTCTACTTTGATCGTAAAGTGTTTGTTGAAATGTGTGAAAGTGTTCACCTCTGAACTTTTTAGTAAATGGTATCAATTTGTCCCGAATTTGTTTCTTTCTATATTCATTGTGTTTGAGTGATTTGACTTCAGTTTGTGAATTTAAGTTTAGAAAATGGGATTCCTTTATGCAATAGTAGTTTATGGGGAAGGAGTGCTGGAGTTTACTGGAGTGTCGATGTAAAACTCTTGGTGTTTAGCTTAAGACATAACACGAGTACGGCTTTACTAGTGGTATGAAGTGGAGTTCTGAAAACATTTTTCAGCTTGGAACTGGAGATTAATCTCCCTTAGATTAAGGAAAGGAAAACTAAACTGCTTGAAAGTAGATTTTGCTATACGAGAGTTGGGTACTTCAGATAAGAGAAAAACGTAACTCATGAAACATCTTAAAATGTCTTTGGCTTTAGCTATGGTTGTAAAGGACTGAGGGGGTTTCAGTAATCTTAGGTTAAATTTTATCAAAAAGTAAGAAAGACATGAAAGGTAGAGAGAAATCTAATGGAGTTTTGAATTTTATCGGTGACCAAATATTTTATACTGAATTCTTAATATTGAAAACAGATGGAAGTAAATGTATTACTCTGGCTGTTATTTCTGTTGTCCCCTTGTTCTAATTTGTGTTTCAACTACTAGCTTAAATTGGTTCAAAACATGATGTAAAAGAGGGGGTGATTTTTTTTTCATTTACATTTGGAATCTAATTTCCATTTTTTGTGATTGTAGGATGTGATTCAAAATGACGTGGCCTGTCTGCAGTTTGTGTTTATTGTGTTACCTTTGAAGAAGAAATATGCATACAAGGACTCGATTATAATCACAACCAAGTTTGAGTTTTCATTTTGTGTTTGCACAAATGCCCTTATAAACTTTTTTTATTTTTGGGTCTAGCCAACCCATAAAGTTATTAATTTATAAAGTTCAGATAATCAATCTGATATATTCTGTTGCCTAGATTAAAACAAAAAAGATTCCAGGGGTTTCAATGACTGAAATCATCCTACATGACAACTGGTGGTGTGTAGTCAACACATAATTCAAGCGACTTTGTATGACATGGCCACTTATCCTCTCACAGTTGCATATATTGAAATGGTGAAAAGCTTAATATGTTAAAGTATACATGGCAAATATGAAATCACGTAGACAAAATTCATGTTTCAAAAATGATCTTTTCTTTAGTTTCGTGAGATTTTGAATGAAATATGATGCCTTGGGGGAGTAAATGTTTTATCCTTCAAGCTCACTTTGTTCCTCTTCTATTGTAGATGGATGAAGTTCCTGTCAACTCTGATCCTGTAGGTGATGATGGTGCTGATGATTTTGAGGTGGTACTAGACTGTGCAATGACAGAGTATGTTGGTCAAACTGGGATAAACCAAAATTAGGATTTGAAACAGCATGTGAAGGCATGATCCATCTCAGTGCTGATACTCCAGTTGTAACATACATAGCCAGGGAAGAATCTGAACTTGATGGCAACAGGAGAGATTCAAGAGCTTCCAATGTTCTTTGCAATGCATGCGAAATGGAGGTGCTTTGTGGTTGTAGGAGTTCAATTTCGGAGGTTATTTATGCGGACACATCCTAAATGTTCTCAACCAGAATGGAGTTGAAGAGATCCTATCTCAGCACATTGTTTTGTGCTGGAGAAATGACATCTAACGCTCTTATGTTCTTGACCACAGCGGCAGTGGCATTGATATTTTTGATCCAATACACAGATATGATCATTTACACAAACACATCTTGCAGGTTGTGAAGACTGGCAGGAAATCTCAAGATCGTTCCGAGGTTACATTACAGGCATTAGATGATATATTGGGCATGCTTCGTCTTATAGAAATATAATTATCTAAAATTTGCATCAGTATTCATGAAAAAATATAACACTCTTCATTTTATGGAAGACATGCATATTTTTATCATTAATTGCATCATATTACACATATAAAAATATATTTTATTTTTAAGACATACATTTTCTTTTTCAAGCAATTACACAACTTGAAATTTGTACAAGAAAATAGCTTAATTATCTATTTTTGTTCTTTTATATTATTTTATTTTAGATTTCTAGTTAAAGATATTACATAAAAAGTATAACATAGAAAATTCTAGATTCAAAAAAAAAAAAAGAATCCAGCAGCACTAATCCTTTATCAATTGCAAGAGACATAATAATACAGAAAAATAACAATTCAAAAAAAATTAGCCAAAAAAAAAAGTAACAAAAGATCCACGAAGAAGCAATCACCAGATATCTTGATCTACTCGTCAGGCTTGAAAAATAGAAGGAAGGCATTCTGAGTGTCTTCATCCTCCCATCGAAGTTCCTCTCACCAATCTACCTCTCCTGTAATAATTTTACATGGCTTTGCACTACCAGAATCCAGGGGAAGCTCCTTAAGCAGTGGGCATTGACTAACTTCAATTTCTTCTAGATGTGGAAAGTGCAAAGTCTTGTAATAGATTCTCTTCAAATTGGGTAGCTTTCTAAACGAAGAGCTTTTAGATTTGCAAAAGGTTGTAGATTATCTAGATCTTCACCCAATTTTCCAACATCGATTATTTCTTCCATAGCAGGGCAATCGTATGTGTCAAGTAAGCTGAGGTATTGAGCAAAAACAAGCCATGTCAAGTCACTCAATTTACAGTAGTTTGATATAATAACAGTCTGAAGGCTATGAAAAGCATGAGGCTGTCGAGCCATTTGTGCTTCCCCTCCACACCCAATCTTGAATTCTTCCAAGAGGTTACGTTCCTGAATATATAGCTCTTGGAGATGCTTCAAATCAGCTAAACATAAAACATTGAACGACTTTAAATCATCAACCAAATAAAGGGATAGAATTTTAGTACAATTTTGAAACTTCTGGGAGATCAAAAGTCTTTGGAGAGCATGACAACTTCTCAGGGTGATTGTCAAGATGTTTAAATGTTTCAAACCAAGCAATTCCTCCACCAAAATTTCACCTCCACCAAAGAAAACGCTATCTTCTGTTGTCACAGTAGTAGTTGAAAAACAACCACCCAACATTTTCAATACTTGTAACTTCGAAAAACTGGATATCAGTTGTCGTGGAATGCTAACAAGAGGATATGTTCTTTCCAAATTCAAATATCTAAGATTCACACCAAAAACCTCAACTCTTTTGGCAACACTTCTATTGTGGTCCCTGATAAATCAAGATATTGAAGGGAAACCAAACTTGAAATTCCTAAAGGTAATTCACGTTTCTAGACAAGTTTAAAACTCTGAGGGAATGCATAAATTTGAAGAAGTCATCATTGATCAAATTTAAATTATTGCACTGAAGAAATAAAGTTAGGAAACCAGGACAGGAAGGCACTTCAGATAGATTCTGAATTACGTTATCCATCAATGAAACTCTTCTCACCCCTTCCAACTTTTCAATCTCCGGTGCTTCAATTAGTCCTACACCTGCGCGAACCAAAAAATTTTCTTTCTCCTTCTCAATTTTACATGCTATCTGCAAACACATATCACGAATCACATCATGCATTTTTACAGAATCATTTTCTTCTTCCAATAAACATGCATGAAGAAGAACACCAATAAAGCAGTATCCCTGATTTCGAGTCTCACTACTCTCACTTTCGTCCAAAAATGCCTCACCTATCCAACAATCTATCAAAACCTTTCATTGTTCTACGAATTGATATCTGAGGTGCGTTTTGTTTTAATTTCAAATTATTTTTCTTTTTTTTATCTACTCGGTCGTAAACTGTTTGTTGAAATGTGTGAAAGAGTTTCACGTCGGAACTTTTAGTAAATCGTATCAATTCTCGTCGGGCTGTTTTTTTTTCTATGTTCATTAAGTTTGGGTGGTTTGATTTCAGCTTTTGAAATTAAGTTTGGAAAATGGGTATCATCGTTTTCGTAGTAGTTGTTTGTTTAGATTCTGGATTGTCAATGTAAATTTTTTGGGGTTTAACTTAAAGACAGAGCAGGAGTACGGCTTACTAGTTTCATTGAAGAGCATAGAGTATTGGGAACTGATTGCAGTGGAGTTACAGAATTTTTCAGCTTCCAACGGGATTTTCCTTGGTCACAGGAGGTAGTGAAATTCTAATATGCAACCCAAGACCCAAGAGGAGGGTGAATGGTTTCTAAAAATTTTAATGCAACAAATGAATATTTTTTAACAATATTAAGTATTCAATCTCAATCCAATGCAAATAAATTAATTCAATATTAAAGAATTATACCAACTAATTTCTATAAATCACAAATTGTAGCCATATAATTATACTCAAATAAATAATTAAAAAGTAATAAAAGTAAGAGAAAAGAGAGAATTAACATAAGAGATTTATAATAGTCCGGCTAATCTTACTTACATTCACTTTTTCAAATTTCACTTAAAAATTTTTACTAATTCAAACGTTATAAACTAAAGACTCCTAATTATAATCCGAATTTTTACAGGATACTCTCAATACCTTTACAATCAGAGCCTCGTTATCATCTTAAGACAATGGCTAATAACAGCGATGATGAAAACAACCAATTTCATGACGTGTATCAATGTATGAAAGGTAGACAAGTATATGTGTTAGGGACCAAGGGAGCTAAGAAGCCAATGGGCAATGACTCGAGAGAGGGGGCAATGACTCGAGAGAGGGGGCTATGGTAGCTTTGGCATGCACTAGCCACTAGGTGTGAGATGGGAAATAAGGCCAAAGAAACCCATGAGACGCACATACTTGTTGTGAAGGATGAGGTTGAATCCGTGGGTGTGATACCATTCCAATTGAGATAGTTCCCATTCTTGATGAATTTTGAGGCGATCTACCTAAGTTACCAAAAGAATCACTACCTCTTAATGGCATCTAACACCACCTTGACCTAACCTTGGGGGTAAGTGTACTACAGTTCCCACAAGAAGAGGTGAGACCAAAGGAGGACAAGGTGTTGAGGGAAAATATGGAAGAGCCTTGAGGGGAACTTGAGGAAACTAAAGGGTTACATAGTTGAAAGAGTTGCCAAATGAGGAAGGGGGTATATTCTGAACCAGATAAAACCACCACTAACAAAGCACCAAGAAATTGTCCCTAGAGATCTTCCAAGTCGCAACATCTGGTGTTATTGTTGTTTGGGACCAGAATACAATCTTCTTTTGCTAAAAGTTGTTTGTTTGAAAATGGGTCACTTACATCCCTTAGTCGAGTGGGACTTATCTAAAGAATTGCTTGGAGAGGACCATGCATATATTAAAGGTTCCATGGGGTGTGAGCTTACTTAAAATTGAGTCATAGTTACACTTAGACCACTACTGGGTAGGAGGTGAAATTTAGGGTATTGAAGAAGATTTCAAGATCAAAAATGGTTTGTGCAAGTGGTTGAGTATCCCATTTGAATTGAGTGGTGTTACTGAGGTTTTTATGCGATTCACGAACCAGACGTATGACCTTGTCGTTTGAGGTGAAATATGTTCTTGGGTTGTGGTTTACTTGCCATTGGCAATCAGTGTTGCTGGGTTGTGGTTTACTTGCCAGTGAAACCATAGAATCATATATGTGGTTGTTTAGGGAGTGGCTTACATGTATGTTAGGGCACTCTCCACAATCAGTCATCACTGACCAGTGTGGAATCTTGAAAAGTGCTATCGCAGACGTTTTTCCAAGAGCTTATCATTTTTTTCATTGTCACGTATCATGCAAAAAGTTCCTGAGAAACTCCAAGGATTGTTTGAATATGAAACAATTAGAGTGGCACTGCATAAAGCAATTAATCATTCTCTGAGGCCAGATGAATTTGAAACAACTTGGGAAGCCGAGATCCAACATCATGGAAGAAGAGATCATAGATGGATTCAATCTTTATACGAAGTTCGAAAATGTTGGTCTCCCGTTTATCTGAAAGAGGCATATTTATCAGGAATGTTTTTCCTTCCAGGAAAGTGAGGTTTCAACTTCCTATTTTGGAGGATATCTTGGTAAGAATACCCCTTTGAAAGAATTCTTAGGCAAGTATGATCAAGCACTGCAGGCTAGTTATCAACTGGAAGACATGGCAGATACATCCGAAATATAGGTGCTTTATGCTGGTGGGTTCTTTAACTTCAGAGGATATTCATGCAGACACATCTTAAACGTTCTCAACCAGAATGTAGTTTAAGAGATCCCATCTCAGTGCATTCTTTTGCGATGGAGAAAAGACATCAAACGATCTTATGTTCTTGATGACAACGCAATGGTGTTGATACTAATAATTCAGAGCACAAGTATGATCATTTGTACAAACGCATCTTGCAGGTTGTCAAGAATGGTAGGAAATCTGAAGATCATTACAAGATTACATTACAAGCATTAGATGATACATTGAGTAAGCTTCATCTTGTAGAAGATCATCTTGTGTAGTTTATAAAGTTTAGATCTGTATAGCTTTGCGTAGTTTGATTTCCCCATTGCTATAATTTAATATAATAATATTCAAATAAATGGCAAAAAATGCAGAAATAAAAATAAAATATAATCACCGTCTGAAATTAGTACAAGGATTTCATTCTAGACAAATATAATCACTGGTGAGGATGCTGATCATAACTGTTGCCGTCTTAGCCAATTGTCTATGGTGACATTGATTCAAATTTTGTCATATTATTAAACTCCATATTTTATTTTATAATTTTCTTGAAGGTGATATTATTTTTGATAATGGAGCGTTAAAAGATACTCGAAAAAGAGAAGAACATCTACGGTTGTTACGGTGTCTAAAGAATTAGATCAGGATTTTATCCTGTATTTAATATCATTGTATATGATTGTACATACACTCTGTATTATAGGACGGTTGTCGGATTCATGAGGTCTTATTTTTAAAGAATACACCGATTTCGTATTCAATTGTACGTTACGATGATGATTTTCAATTATTCGTCTCGATGATGATTGGACATAAGAATTTATCTTATTAAAAAAAAAATCACTACAGTAATAGTTGTTGTGAATCTTCAGATAAATTGACAAAAAGTGATTATTGTTATTTCTTCCTTTTCGCCTGTTTTTACGTACTATGCTATAAAAATTTTTTTCTAAATTCTAAAATTTAGAATTTAATAATATTAAATAAAATCCGATTTAGTGACTAAAAATATTAATTTTCAACTTTTTTATTTAAAAAAATAATTATTAAATATTTATATTTATATTTTAGAAAAAAATAAATTAATAAAAAAACTTTAAAAATTAATTTTTATTTAGAGAAAAAAGGTTCTAGCTAAATTATACTAGTTTTCTCATATTCCTTCTTCCTATATTACCCTCCCAAAGCCACAAGCGAACTTATTTCTTCCGACCGAAATAAATCCTTCTGCTCAAGCCCACATTTTCACTTTCCCTCCAACTTTGCCGCGCCATCTTCCCCATTCAGGTTAGCACTCTAAACCTAGTTCTCTGTTTGTTTCTCGAGAAAAGTCCAGAGAAATAAACCCTTAATTTTTTATTTTAAATAAAAATCTAAAAGTTTTCAAGCTCTCTTCCTTTCACTGATCTCACCAAACGATAAATATATTCTTCGCTTTGCTTCGAGCTAGAACCGTATTTACACTTCTGGGATTCTTATGTATTGGAATGAACCATTATGTCAGTGTCTTCGTTTTTTGTTTTTTTTTTGTTGTTGTTGATTTTGAATAGATTATGACAGAACAAGCTCAAACAACATAATAACAAGTTATTTTGTTTGAAGAGAAACCTAAATCCAAAGAGAATAAAACAAAATCCATGCAGTTATATGCAAAATCGAATCCAACAGAACTCCATATCCCACACACAATTACATAGAGTTTGAGCATTGCTAAGCTCCGTCAGCAATGCAACAAGAGATTAGACTAACTCAATGCTAAATTTGAGTAAAAAGAATTTAGTATTTATAACATGTAGCCGGTGAACTGATTTTCACTTGTCTATCTTGTTTAGAAATATGGAAGTGAATTCGGAGTTCTTCATAACCAAAACTTTGCACATCACTATGAACATTATTATTGGACCTTAGTAATTGCAACAGATAGAACATCTGGGATGTCAACAGTAATATCTAATCAGATTTGCTCACTATCTTTAATTTCAAAATTTGTTATTGAAGTGGCAACTGATGAAAATTTTTCCTAGTTCTATCAAATATAATAAAGCTTGGAAATCTCATAAATAAATGGTTCAGATTCATGATATTGTGTAGCAGTAGCACTGCAAGATGGCCATTTGATTTTAAGTTGAATATTCCTAGTTCTTTCTTTTCAGTTGAATGCCTGTGATCACAGTATGTCTGTATTCTTATTGAATAGTGCAAATGAGAATGTTGATTGATGATTAAGCATTTGGCTACACGTATTTGGATAATTTATTTTCTGTTTTTAGTTTTAGAGGTAAAGACTACATATGCCTGCTTCCTCTATGAGGTGACACCCAGAATTGAAAGAACTTCCTAGATTTTGTAACATGATTATTAATTTGTGTAATGACTGGTCAGGCTACAAGAAAGCCTTTTATAGCTAACCTGTAGTTATTTAAGAAATCTTTCTATAGCAAACCTGAGCTAATTTTACAAAATAAGTAATTAACAATAACTTGCTAGGCCGTTTGTGCTGGAACAAATACAGTGCATCATATTTATATAGTGTTCTTGACCATCTGTCTACAATGTTACAACTGGTTAGAGACTTCTGAATTTGTGCACTGCATTAAACATTTCTCAAGGTAAGGAGGAAAATCATGCACTCTTTTGTAGAAATTTATAAACAAGTATATCTCTTAAGTACAGTATTTAGCTTTCTAGGATAATTTTTGAAGTCTTTGTTTATAATATCAATGTGTGATATATCTCTTTCCATATGTTTGAGGATAGAAACAGAGAGATGAAGTTCAAGGCATTTCTGACACAGAGTGGGGTGAATCTCTTAGAAAGAAGATTTCTACCAGCCCTAGACAAAATGGGGAAGACATGCCACCTCTTCCTCACTAAAGAGCACGTGTTTTTCCTCTACAACCTCCTCAGTGGTGATGGGATTCAATCCATTGCCCAATTTCACAAAGGAACTCTATTTGATGATTACCGCATCTCAAGCCAGAATGAGGATCGCATTGCCTTTGCCATAGACATACCACTTCTCCATCGTGCTGTTCGCAGCAGTGTCAGTATTTGTTCTGAATTTGGTGCTGGTGGATCAACTGCCAATCGCCTCCATATAAAACTGGTAAAGAAGCTGCCTCCAAATTCTACTCAACCAATGCCTTTCCTTACCTTTGAAACACAGGGTTACAAGTCTGCAGTAATCCAAGACATTCCAATTTCAAAACCATTGTCAAGGTCTGAAGTTCTTGAACTTCAAACTGCTTTAGATATGGCTCAAGATTTACCTTCAACACTGGTTCAGGTTCCAGATTTAAATCAGTTGCAGAATTTTGTAGACCGGATGAAGCATGTTGGTGATTTGCTGAATGTCTCCATAAGCAAGTATGGGGATCTCCATATACAAGTTGCAACCACTCTGATCAAACTTGGTGCTGAGTTTAGAAAATTGTTAGTTGTTGGAGAGAAAGCTACAGCTCCATCTGAGGACCAAAATCTGAGTGCTCAAACTCGATCGGAGAGGGCAGTTTTAAGGGGAGATGCTGAGTCTGTGGAAGTGAGTGTCAAGCACTTTTCCAAGAGTCTCCAGTGTCATCTGGCAAAACCTGATTGTGCATTCTATGGGATTGCTCCACAGGGTGGCTGCTTGACCGTGATATTCCAGTTCTTCATTCCTGGTACGCGACAAACAGATAAATCAATAAGTCTGCATTGCAGGCTTCCGGTGCTGGACCCAGGCTCATAGTCAATTAACTAACCATCTATGGCTAAGTCTCTAGCTTCTGTGGATATGGAGTAATATGGTCCATTTGACCCTTTTTATCGGATTATATGTATTGTATAGTTTGTGATAGATTTATCTGACTCTTACTTTAGAAATATTGTTGTTGGACTCTAGTTCACTTACTTTGAAACATCCTTCTGGTTTGACATGTTGGATTCTGTAAGTGTTAGTCGTTAGATGATGAGATCAAAAGGAAACCTCCAACTTGTCTGTGTGAATGCAAAAGTGTGCTCACTGCAATATCGTTTTTATCATTGCTCTACTTGCAAGATAATTGCGAAAGATTATTGATATGTTTGAGATTGAGGTGTTATAGCTTTGAAGCACTAAGATGCGGATAAAATCACAGAATGTCCAATTGTTTTAAAAAGATTAATAAATTCTGCAAAAAATTGGTGTTATCTCTAGCATAAATAAAAGAGAGATCCCAAACATATCCTAAGCATCGATTTAGTTTTTTCTTAGTTTGTATGAAATTCTGTTGTATGTTCTACATTTACTTGCATAAACCGGGACTTTCACTGATTTTGAAGTTTCTAAGAGATCGTATTAGAAAACTGCTTCACCCTGGGGATCCGGATTCCATCCATACAATATATAAATATAGTATTTATGCAACGCATAGTTATTTGATAGAAGCAATTTATGTTCCTCCAAATAGATGATTTACAAAATGGTGAATGTTACTCCAATTAACTTAAGTTCAAATCGAATTTGTCTTCTCTAGTCTCAAATCACCCTTAAGAAACAATAAGAACAACTAAGGACCAAATAAAATTCACAGCCTTATTGGACCCACCAACAATCTTTACATGAACAAAAGCCATTCTAGAAATGATGGAATCAGGTTTTATCCCTAACGATCACTTGTCTATCATACACCTTTAACACCAGTTCATGATGTGGTGACATCCACGCACATTCTAAGGTCCTTAACAATTCTAATTGTGATCCCAGGTCCGGAATTGATCAGCCCAAAAGCCAAGGCCAATTTCTCACTATGCCGGTAAAGTGCACTCTCCTTATCCTCTTCCCCTATATTACGAAAACACCTCAGAAGTATCAGGCACCTGCAAATTTCAAGTTACTTGCCATTTCATCTAATTTCAAGTAGATTTCTTCAGTTTGAGGATGTGATTGATCACCAGTAACAAATTCATGGACCTAACCATTAATCTCTATCATACTGCAACCTGTAGTCTTCTTGATTCCTCTATCCAGCATCATTTTTCCACTTCATGTAAATTATCCCATCTATTGCAACCAGCATATATATGACAGAGCAAAACTTAAACAGCCCCATTATCAGGATATAAGTCAAGAATCTCTTTAGCTGCCATTTCAGCCATTTCTGCATCTCTATGAACCCTACAAACACCAAGAAAAGCTCCTCAGACAATTGAATTTGGTTTCATTGGCATATTCTTTACAACTTCAATAGCTTCTTTTAGATACCCAGCTCAATCAAGAAGATCGGCCATGCACCCATAGCGTGCCTCATTCGGCTCAATCCCATGCTGAGTGGTCATGCAAGCAAAATACTTTCTTCTTTCGTCTACCATGCCATTATGAGTACAGGCACAAAGAACACTGACATAAGTTATGTCATCTGGTTTTATTGAAGCCCTAAGCATTATAGAAAACATATTTAGAGCTTTTTCACCATACCCAATAGTAATGGCAAGGCCAACAATAATGTCTGTCCATGTGAATTTGTCCTTTCTACGCATCTCACTGGACACCCATCAATCAAAGCATTGCCGAAAATATATCATTCTTGATTTTATTTTTGCCAATGTAAATTTTTATCCACTCTCCCAGGTCCAGTCCCCCAGATTTGCACAAGCTGTAAGAATGCTAACCACGGTGAACTCATCTGGCTTTATATTTGAAGTCAAAGCCACCTAGAACCTATTCACTGAAAGTACCCATCAATCATGGTATTCCATAAGACATAGTCTCTTTCTGGCAACTGATCAAAATATTCTCGGGCTAAATCGACTTGTCCTATTTACAAATCCTGTAATAATAGCAGTCCAAGAAATTACATCACTCTTCATGCTCCCAAATATATCAAGTAAAACATCCATTTCTCCACAAGCACCATACATATCCGTCAAAGCATTTTCCAACGTCAAATTAGGCTCATCTTGCATTCTTTATTGTAGCTGTGAGCCTGCTTGCACACATCTAAATATTTCAATACGGTGCAAGCTGATAGCACCGAGACAATGGTAACTGAAGTTGGTAATAGTCCTTTCCTCTCTATCTCAGCAGAAAGTTTCCTAGTTTCATCATATGGCTTCATTCTATTATACCCAAAACATTGCATTCCACATAACGACATCGTTGTTACAGCTCACATCAAAAATCTCATGAGCCACATCAATTTCTCCACACTAACAATGCATACTTATCAACAACCCATTTTGGACAAACACACTAGAATGAAGCCCAAAGTTCACAACATGACAATGCAACTCTTTCTGAACCTCCATAGCAACGTCCCGCATAAAACCCTTCAACAAGAAGGAAAATGTGTAGTTATCTGGCTTAACATCACTCTTCAACATATCTAAATACGTCAAAACGCCATTTTTTTTGACAATCCATCCTAGAATAACAATTGATCATATTGTTCCAAACAAAAACATTGGTTCAGTAATTTTATCAAACATCCAATATGCATAATCCGTGTCACCTTTTCATTACTACAACAGAAGGCAATGAGTCTGTTTTGCAGATCGGGATTTGTTAAGAGTCCTGTTATGATAGCTTGAGAGTGGATTTGCCTCAGTTGGCCCATGGATTTGCAGGTTTCAAGCAGGGAAAGAAGTGGAATTTCCTGCGGGGATGGAGATAGAGATACAGCTGCAGTCAAGAACATATTGAAGAATTAACATTCTTTTATAAGATTATATTGAGGGTTTTATGGCTAAGTGAGACAGAGATTGGCAGCATAAAACCATTCTATTGAAATTACAGGAGAATCTAAATTTTAATTCTAGAAAACAAAGATTCAATTTTATTCTGAATTTTCGAAAGCCCAGTAAAATTAAAAAAAATATTTATAGAGCTCAGACTTGTAGCTGCTGTCATCAGTTATTTAGACAACGGTGATGGACCCAACCATCACAGGTGAATTCATCATAGCTCTTTCATGCACCAGCCGGGAATCGAACCCGGGTCTGTACCGTGGCAGGGTACTATTCTACCACTAGACCACTGGTGCTCTGTGTTGTTCAAAGGCTTACTAATTTATTTAAAGCAGTTTTACGAGTTGAGTCTTTACTAAATTGAAATATAAAATTTTAACCCTAAAAACAATTAAAATGCTTCCGGAAAATATGTGAATGTGACATGTGCTTTGCCTACGGCTACTCAGAACAAATGTATACCAGTACCAGGTAACTTTCCCTACCCTTCGCCTGAAAATGGATACAGTGTTTCTGGAAGGATAACAAATTTCAATCACTTAATTCCCCAAAATAAGCTATTATGAATCTTGCTGCATTAGAATTTAGAAATAGAACCAAGTAGCCAAAGACTGGCTGTAAGGTAGAGAGATCTGGCATTAATCTACATTTCTATCCACTGAATCCAAGAATTAACAAAAGTTTAACCAAAAAAAAGTACAGTAAAGAGAAAGGACTAATGACATTAGCTAACTATTAAACATCTAGAAAATCCTTTGTGGAGCAAAAACATCTTTACAATCCTCTGTAAGATGAAAACATAACACAAACCTAAATTTCCATTTTCACAATTGCATTACTAGACTCAGTTGATAGTGATCCGTACTGGAACCAGTCCTTGGCACATATGAGAGCCTCAAGGGTTACAGGACGCAATGAACTCCGGTAGCTATCTATCTTCTTGCTCACGGTGTCAAACACAGAATCAGGTGGAACTGTAGCAAACGGTATGGACAAAATATCAGAGGCCATCTTGGAAAGAGTTGGATACTTCTGTTGATTTAGTCTCCACCAGTCTAAAATATCAAAATCTTGTGCACGAGGAAGAAGGGACTCTTCAAGATATTGATCTAGTTCCGATCTCATTGGCTGACTGCTAGCAAGCTCAGAAATGTAGCATTCAAAATCTGAAAGACCATCACCGATAGAAATAAGAGATAGCTCTTGCGAGGCTTCTTCTTGAGAATGAGCTTGAGGGGTTTCATCTTGAAGGTTTTCTACTTGAAGGGCGGCCTCTTCTTGAGGAGCCTCAGTTTTCGGGATGTCCTCATGCCCTTCATCCATAAAAGCATCTGGTAGTGCTAGCATGTGCACAATGTATTCATGAAAGAGTTCATGAATGCCATCATCAACAACCTTGATCCACATCCCAGCATCCTCCCCACAGACTTTAGAGAAGCTAAACTCAATAAACTTCATTTTGTACCTTGGATCAATAACAACAGCAATTGCCAAAACTAGGAAGCAGTCTTTCCAATATTCATTGAACTTTTCTTTCAAAGGTTTGGTCAGGTAGCTCAGGAAAGGGTCCTCGCTCATGGCTGCTTGTGTCAGCTCTACCTGAATTTTTGACACTTCATGGTAGAATGCACTGGCAGGAGGATACGTTGAAGAGGTTAAGATGCTAGCCGCATCACAGAAATGTTTCAAGTATGTGCACAGAATTTCTACCTGTTTCCAATCATCCATTGATGGGGGAGCTATTTTGTAATCTGGATCAAAGGTTTCCAAACAAGCAAAAACTTCTTTTAGCTCATGAGCAGCCACCAACATGTGGTAAGTAGTGTTCCATTTAGTTTGGTCATCAAGGAAAAGGTCTTTTGTGCTGGGGACTTGAAGTCGTTCCTTCAGCTCAAAAAACTTCTCTTCATGGGCATCAGAAGTTCTGACATACTTCACACTTGCACGAATTCTATCGACAGTGTCCCACATTACTCCTAATGCAGTTTGTGCAAGACGACTAATAACACAAGCATAGCAATTCCCTATTATTAGTTCACCATTGAACATAAATGGGTTCCTGACAGAAAGGAAGCCTCTGAGATTTCCATTCATGGTTTCATTTGAGAAGGACTGATCAAGGGTGAGGGTTAGTAACTTGCTCTCCAGTTTCCAATCAGATAAGCAAGCCACAAGAGCTTGATTAAAAGCAGCATCTGAATCCGGGGAAGGAATCATAACTACATTAAGAATCCGACGATGTAAATTCCATCCGCTGTCAATAAAATGCCCTGTTATGATAGCATAGCCTACGGTTTGATTCGAAGACCACAAATCCAAAGTAAGGTTGACTCGTCCAGGAATTTCACTGATAAAATTCTGGATGCTCTGCTTCTCTCTTAGATACATTTCCACACAATCCCCCTGGATTGTATTGAAGCTTGCCACATTGAACTGGGGTTGAAGAGTATGGACAAAATCAATAAATGCAGGATGTTCAACAATGTGGGGCGGATACTCATGCATTATGATCATCTTTGCAATTTCATGGGTGCAGCGATCCTGATTGAAAGAGATGCTTGCAAATCCAGGGGTTGCCCTGTAGCGTCTTTTTGGTGGATCAGTGGCACTCACTGCTTTGGTGCTTGGAGTGTATGGAGTTTGTTGATTATTCTGACGACTAACTGGGCAAATTCCCAGGGTAATGTGTCGTTTGAGGTGGCTGGTGCCCGCTAGCTTCGAACCAGTAATGTAAGCAAATGATTTTTTGCATTGCTTGCAGTAGGCCCTGGTACATCCAGCCCCAACAGTTTCAACCGTGAAATATTCCCAAACAATAGACTTCTTTCTCCTACGCTTATTAGGCTGGGTTTCTGAATTGGGTAGCTCACTGTTATCAGCAGGAGAACTCGGAGTAATAGGAGTATCAGGCATTATAGTTGCAATAGGGGTATCCATCTCCAAGAATAATCCTGAAATAAAAGAAAAAGAGTATGACTTAGCTGGCCATTATTCTTGGAACAAGACCCTGAAGATAAATAATAAACCCATATCAGAAAAATACATTACCAAGTAAAATTCACTACGATCAAACATGAGACAAATATCAAAAATATATTCAGCGGGAAACACACAAGCTGGTTCAAAGATAAACCAACGTACTAGGAAGAAAAATTTTGATGTGCATGTCAAATTGCTTATATGCTCAAAGCAAAATGCTGTAGTTATATCCATGAACATGTTCTTATGTACAGAGGACAGCTTTAATCATCGGCATTACTATTTATAATCAGAAATAAGATATGAAAAAAGATTTCAATTTAGTCATTATTTATTTTTCTGAAATATGAAATAATCACTTCATTGCTTTGCTTGCTTGCGGGGGGAAGTATAGACTATCTCATGCCGTTTAAGTCTGTATCTGCTAAGACTGGATAACCACAAAGTAATTCAACCTGTTGCGACAGATTTGCCAATGATTGGTACATAACAAAGACGAGTGCAACTTAAATCATAACAAAAAAATTGAAAACTCTCAGTGGACATGATGCTTTGGAAAGCACGAACACTAGGCTCTAAATTTACTGTTCCACTAAAAGCAGACAACGTTTCGAATCCAAGTTTATTTGAATCACTCAAAAAATTTGTTTGTTACAACGGTAATTTCGAACAACAAACTTGAACGAACCTAAATGGTGTTGCCTTATGTGAACTTGGGCTGAAAGGCTTTCACTACATAGTGGAATGACACGTTTCTGGAAACTAGAAAGGAGAATGTTAAAAGATATCTGCGAGATCATTTCTCCATTTCGAACAAACAATGCAAAAAAATAAAATAAAATAACAAACCAAATTCTTAATTCACACCAATGTTTACCAACAAACCCCTCTACAGTGGCTCCTACCAGATTGAAATTAGATTTGGCACAACTCAAAATATACATAAAGCAATCTTATATTTTTCCAGTTCAGGTTGGGAGCTAATAGTTCTTAATTTACAGACCAACACTTCAAGAAACAACACTATAGTCCATATAAAATTCACGTACTCGGTGGACTTAAAAGTCTTAACATGTCACCTGTAACCTGGGCCCTTTACGAAAAAAAATAAGCCCAATGTAAACAGTCTACAAGTAGTGCACCACGAATAACAGCCTATAAAAGACCTAAACATAACTTGCATGACGTGATATGAGAACTAGAACCGTCACTGAAAAGGGTCTAGTTTATTTATTTTTTGCTATATTTTCTATAATTTTTGGTGAAAGATGGATAGTCCAGCTCCACAATTACAGAAAATAGAGCTTCCAGAAAATCTAAAGACGTTAAACCCTGAAACATGAACGTATACAACTCCAATTGGCAACACGCAAATCAGAAAAATTAGCATGAACTAAAAGGTTCTATTGAAAACGTAAAACAACAGAAAGATTTTCAAACAAACGCAGAAACAAAATAACTTAAAACGACATAAACAAACAATAACCCACAAACAACCGTGTTAATGGAACTATTGATACTCAAAAGTAACCGGATAAACAAAATTATGTACCAGACCAAGAAACAAACGAACGAATTATCATAACCAGATCTAAAAAATCCAGAACACTTCGCAGAATCATATAAACAATAAATTAATGACAAAGTAAAATTAAAAGCAACAAAATATGACAAATATGAAGGCAGATAAAATCACCTAGATTCACGAATCTTCAAATAAAAAAGAGACGAAAAGCACGACGGATAACGAACCGCAAATCCGAATCCAGGGTTTCGAAATTTTCGAAAATTTCAGTAATTGATGAATTAAATTTTTGAATTTTTTGAATTTAAGTTGCAGGGAAAATTTGGAGGTAGAAGATGGAGTTAATGGGCTTGAGCTTGAAGGAGTTTTTGAGTTCTGAACAACCAAAAAAACCCTAATGGACCAGACCAGAACCTAGGGCTAGGGCTACGACTTTATGACCTGCGTTTCAGTTTAGGCCTTTTCCAGAGATATATATGACAGTCTATTTATATTTTAACGAGGACAATAAGGTAAATTCCGTATAGGATTTGGGTACATCTATTATCTTGTGGAGGTGATCGTCCCGATCTGAGTGGTCATATTTGTAGCCACGTAACAATATTGGATCTTGACCGTTCATTTTTATGGATTGATTTCCAGGGTGGCGGGTCTTTTAGTCGGAAAGATAAAAGGGGAATTTGCGAGATATCACATTTAAAATATATTTTATAAAAATAATCCTATTAATTTTTTTTTTTTGTAAAAGATCATAAATATATAATTTGAACAATTATATCTTTATTAGATTAATACTTTTTCTCTCGTTCTTTCTAGTCATCTTATCCCAATTCATTTGTTCTTTTAAATTGATCTTTTTACCTCTACGAGCATCACTTTTGTATTTTTATTTTATTGTCCATTATTCTTTGTTATTATCAGAGGTTAGATCTATTTTCAATCAAATTTATTTTTTTAATAAAAATATATATAAATAGAATAAATTTAAAAGTGAAATAAATGTATTAAATGAGAATATAACCGTTAAATGTGGTGTTGCGGTGGAGTTTATGTTGGCCAGTAAGAATATTTGAAGTACTAAAGTTGTTAAACCGACGAGCAATTCATGGATTGGTCTGTTTAACTTGTTATTTAGAGGGGTTATGATAAAAAAAAAAATTGATTTATTTAATTCGTTTAATCTATTTAATCAGTAAATCGGTTTGTTTAATTTATTTAATTAAAAAAAATTAAATTAATTTTTTTTAATCTTTATATTTAGAT
>JAVXUL010063434.1:0-10138 GCA_035590515.1 Trichilia minutiflora
TTTCTTTTTGGGTTTACAAATTAAACAAACCTTAGATGGTATTTTTATCTCCCAATCTAAATATGTAAAAGATTTGTTAAGAAAATTGGATCTTTTAGATGGCAAACACATGAACACACCTGTGAGTTCATCCACCTCTTTGGATAAAGATGAGTAGGGCAAGGGTGTAGACCCTAAGCTTTATAGGGGTATGATAGGTTCACTTTTGTATCTCACTGCATTTAGATCCGATATTTTATATAGTGTGTGTGTTTGTGCACGTTTTCAATCAAACGCCAAAGAGTCTCATTTATGTGTCGTAAAATGAATATTTAGATACCTTAGAGGCACACCTAACTTGGGATTATTTTATCCAAAGGATGGTTCATTTGATCCGAAAGGATATTCGGATGTCGACTTTGGTGGTTGCAAGGTTGATAGAAAGAGAGCAAGTGGTGCTTGTCATTTCTTAGGCAATGCATTAGTCACATAGGTGAGTAAAAAGCAAAATTTTGTTGCTTTATCTACCACCGAGGCTGAATATATATCCGTAAGTAGTTGTTGTGCACAACTTCTGTGGATAAAGCATTAATTATTAGATTATGGATTGCATTTTGATAACATACCCATTATGTGTGACAACACTAATGCTATTAATCTAACTAAGAATCCCGTACATCACTTTCGTACTAAGCATATTGAGATTCGACACCATTTTATTCGAGATTATGTTCAAAAGAATGATGTGTGCATTGAATATGTAAATACCGAGAATCAGTTAGTAGACATATTTACTAAACCATTGGATAAAACTCGGTTTTGCTACTTGAGAAATCATCTTGGTATGATGAACATTGATTGATCATTTTGTAATCTTGATATTGCTTATTGAATGACATGATTCTATGAAATACATGTTTGAAAGCATGATTTACATGAAAATTTTCAAGTTATGTTAGTTAAATTTGATTGTGTTTTGAAAATATTCATGTTTACTTTAACATGTTCTCTTATATTCTAAACCTACTCGTTGATTTCTCCAAATCGTTTCAACATATTTGGTTTTTTTTCAAACATACTTGATCATTTTACACCAACGTATCGATACCTTTTCCCGAGTATCGACACGTTTCATCGAGCGTATCGACATGTTTGAGTTTTTCTCAAACGTGCTTGATGGTTGTGTTCCAAGGTATCGATACCCCTTTGCGAGTATGGACACGTTCTCATTGGCGTTTCGACACGTTTTAAAAGGTACTGGATTCATAAACAACGTATCGATACCTTTGGACAAGGTATCGACACCTTCGAGACGGAGATCTTATGCGCGTATGTATGAACGTATTGACACATTTGAGCTTACTCTCAAACATATCGATACCCTTGTGACGAGATCAGGAATCTAATGTCAAAACATATCGATATGTTTACAATCGTATTGACACGTTTGGCCAAAACTACGTCGTTTTGACCTAGGGCACATTCAAAATCGCCAACTCTTCATCTTCCACCTTTTCAAATTCAAAAACTCTCCACCTTCTCCTTAAAAATCGCTATTAATACCCATTTCCCCACATTCTTTGAAGTGTAACCATCCATCTCACTTCCTTTTAAACTGCTTCTCTCTTTCACTCATCCTCTCTCTCTCTCTCTCTTCAAACCGTTCGTGTACTCTATCTATCTCTACCACCCAATCGTTTGTGAACACCTCTCTCTCTCTCAAACTCACAATGCCTTCACACATGAAGGTCCCATCTTAGTCCGATCAAAGAAAAAAGAAGGCTCCCGCCTCTTCCTCGGCCACCGCCATTCCAACCGAATCGAATCCTTGGGGATTCAGCACCGCCGAGCAACATGACAGATTTTTTATCATGTTTGGCACTCGGATTATGACGCCAGGAAGGGAAATTGATTTCACTCTTCTTGACTCTATGCGATTTTTATATATGGCGCAGATTCAATGTTTCAGATGGTTGCCATCTATATCGACATAGCCTAGCACTGTAGTGCCCTTGGCTCTTTCAGTAGCCTCTTTGGAATACAAGATCGATCAACTTTTGGAGAGCTTCAACACATTGGAGTTCACTATCATGACAGCAGTCCAGAAGATGTATGCTCGGATGAATGAGGCATTCTCCGTCATGCATACGATGGGGTCGATGATCGATAAGGTTAAAAATGAATTATTCGATAACACTGTGATGACTCGACAGTGGCTAGATGACTTATAAGAAAAGCTTGTGGGCGAGATTGGTCAGTTAAGATGCACAGTCGTGGTTGCTCATGGATTTCCTCGGACTTTACGCCTCGTCAGCCTCCTCCGAATTCCTTCTTCTGTCCGTTCTAGCCTTCGCCTCCTCGCACTAGACCTTCATCTTCCGGAGTTCGACCTCTTTCTTCGACTCCATTTGTGTCTGGATCTTCAGACCAAACTGCAGATATTTTTCTATTTCGATTAGCTTTTTTGTATTTTTGCTCAAAATTTTTTGTTTGCACATTCCTTATATTCTTGTCCATGTTTAATGCTATGAAAATTTTATTCTTTGAATGATAATGCTGTTTGTTCTCTACTCTTGAACCGTTATATAATCAATGTTGGACCATATATGCTAATTCAAAAAGGGGGAGACTTCAATCCAGGTCAATTTTTTTTTCTTCTTTGATTGTTGACAAAAAGAGGGAAACATCATAGACTTATCCATTTATTTTGTCATCATCAAAAAAGGGGGAGATTGATAGCTTTGAAGTATTTTTATGATTAAATGAATAACTTATATTGTTTTTTATAATACCAAAATAAATAACAAGTAACAAAATGTATATATGTGAAAATTGGAATGATTTTATTTGATAAAAAATGAACATATATAAGTCACTTGATCTTTGGAAAGTGTATACGTTTTTGCAGGTGAGAAAAATGCGAAGAAAACGTCAAGAAAAGCTCACCAAGGTACAAACGTATCGATACGTTGCTTAAACGTATCGACACATTTAAGCTATAGTGTCGAAATCAAGCTCGAGTTTTGGAACCCTGCCTTAAACGTATCGACACCTTTTGGTAGGCGCTCAAACATTTTGGAACCTTTTTTCAAACGTATCGATACCCTGGATGAGAAAGAAGAATGTATCGATACCTCAAGCTCAAATGTATCGATACCCTAGAAAGGATAATCAAACGTATCGATACCTCAGGACATGCTCAATCACCTTCTTCCCAAACATGTCGATACCTCAGGATTTTCTTCAAACGTATCGACACCTTCATGAAAGACATCATTTTCTTTACGTCAAAGGGTTTCGATATGAAATAGGAACGTATCGATACCTTCAGGCAAAATTACTCAAATGTATCAATACCTTGAGTCATTATATCGACACCTTTACAGAAATCAAGTCATAATAGCTAGTTTCAGAAGCATTTAATGCTGCCATTAATGAAGGCTAAAATAACAGTTGGGGAGAATTTATTACAGATATTTAAGCAACAAATTTTGAAGACAAATGAGTTGTTGAAGAGCATTAACAAACATTCTGATCAAGGTTGAATTATTCTCTGCAACTTTTAATTTTTATTCTCTCGTCTTATTCTCTGTTATTAATTCTAGTGAGAGAAAGTGAGCATTTTGACTATCTACTATTCAGAGAGTTTTAAAATTAATTCCTGGTGAATTAATCTGGGTTTTTCTTCACCCGTTTGATAAGAAAGAATTTATTTTGGGTTATACTTCACCCGTAAAAGAAAGTTGTATTTTGTGGTTACCCTTCACCCGTTTAAAGAAGGAGTTGTATTTGGGTTTCTCTTGACCCATGAAACAAAGAAGTTAGTGATTCTCGGTGTGAGTGGATTCATCCGAGAAGAGTAGACGTAGCCTCATTGTCGGACCACTATAAAATTTTCTCTGTGTCTATTTTATTTTACACACATAGTATTGTCTACATTCATTTCATTGAACCCATTATTTTTGTTTAAATCAAATTTTAAAAATATCCAATTCACCCTCCTATTGGATTCTGGGACTTCAGAACAATCATAGGATTTTGTTTATAGAAATTGGAGAAATGATCGAAAACAAATTTGAATATAATAAATAGGTATTAATTTAAAATTTTAGAATTTATGTATATAATTGTGTGAATAGAATAATATTGTTATCATTTAAGGTATAGATATTAACATAAATATTGATATGTGTAATTAAGATTTAATCATGTGAGAGATGAGCCATATAAAATAGGAGAAATATAGGGAGTGCACACCCTTCCTAAGTGTGAAAGGACTTTACACTACTTTTCATTTTTCTTTAAAATGTTTTATAAAACATAAATGTTTTTAATGTATTATTAAGTTAGTTATTGTTTTATTCATCATGTTTTAAATAATAATTAGTTTTATATTTCATTTGTCTATGAAAATTATTTGTTGTATGATTTTGTAATGATAATGATTTCATAAATGATTATCGATTTTATGAGATATATGACATATATTAATTTCATTTGGATATGATAACTTGGATTTAAAATAAAAATAGCATGTATGATTTAGAATTGAACAATAATCTTTGATTTGAGGATATGGTCAGTAGACCTGGATTATAGGCTAATTTTATAAACTACTATTTGAGCATTATGATTATTATTTTAGGTTGTATATATCAATATGTATATAGTGATATGGCCAAGGAGGCCATAATCTAGAAGGTCAAAATTATAGCTACAGAGAATAGCCTAAAACGGACCTAGGTAGAGGTTGTCTAGATGAGTAGACTGCAAGTGGGGCAAGTATAATGGAGGACGTTAATATCAATGTGATATGGAATTAACCTACCTATGACATATGTATGATATATTAAGGATAGTCATGGATATCATTATATAACTATTCAAGATCAGCATTAGTGATGGGCTAGTTTTTCTTTAATAAATTATCATGTATTTAGTATTTTTATAAATAGAAATGATTTTCGTACATGATCATTATTTTATATGCATAGAAAAACTCTCTGATGGTCTTAAGATTGCTCCAAACCAGAGTAATCATCGGAAGAGGTGGCTAGCCCGATCATTTTTGAAACTAACAAAATAAATTTTATGTAATTAAAATTTTTCTATATTTTTATAAATGAATTTACTTTTAAAACCTTACTTTTGTGTTAAGGGTTTGTTTTTAATGTTTTATATATCTATTTTTATACCATGTTACTAGTTTACTCTTTGAGTATACCATTGTATACTTATCTACTTTACTTTTCAGCTTTAGGTGAACCCTAGTTTAGCTGAGTAGGTCTGGTGACTGCATCATAACTAGAGCACTCAATTATAATTCTTGAACTTGACTCACATGTTAAACATTTAAGTCTAGTGAAAAATTTGAAAACATTTGTATTATTTATTTGTTATTGAGAATTGTAAAAAAATTTAGAAAATTATGTGTTTGACTTAATTTTTATAACTGGAAATTGTATTTTCCTTCTAAGTTATGTTTTAAATTGTCTCATAAAGGTAAATTATTATTTTCATGATGAGTATGTTTGATTTAAATTGATATTAACTTAGGAATGAATTGAACTGAGACTTTGATTTGGATTGTTGGAGTTTAGATTATTGAAATAAATATTTAAGAGTGTTTATAAATGATTTTGGTTTGTAAACAGGTTCTTTAGAAACTTTATAGACTCTGGATGTGCATTTTGGGGTTTAGAATATATATATATGAAATAGTTAATTATCACTATCACTTACTTTATGTTAACTCAAGTTGTAGATAATAGTCTAATATGATCTAGGCCCTTCTGGATAAAAAGTCGTGACTCAAAATGTTAGTCAGCTCCTCTGATAGTTGTAGAGAAGGGTAGCACAGGTTTTAAAAGAAGTTTGTCATGAAATTCGTGATAATCATATTGGGGTCCCTAATGTATAAAATTAAAGGTAAGGGTATTATTTGGCCTACCCTTCTCTATGATGCGATCCAAGTTATCAGGTTGTGCTATGAGTGATAATTAATAATGAAAAATAATTTGACAACTTAAACTTAAAAAAATTATACTCAAATTTCATAATAAATCTTATATTCGCGACACTAGCTCATTTTTAGGCAAATGAATAAGTAAAAGATATAGACAAAGTCATAAAAAAGCATTGAAGAAGAAGCTTAGAAGGCACAAATGGCCCTACATTAATAAGATACCAAAGGATCTTTAGGTTTATAGAATAACTTTAAACGTAGCCACGGAGAAATCTCATATCTTTTAACCTTTGTGTATGAAGTAGTGATTCTCATTGAGATTAATATCCTGATATTCTAGGTTAACGACTATAATAAATAGAAGAACGATTAAAATAGATTTTTGAAGTTAGATTTATTTGAAGAAAGAAGAGATCAGACGATTATGAAAGTTGCAGCTTACCAACAAAGGATTGTTAGATCTTATAATAAGAATGTTAAGCATTGAAATTTTCAAAAAGGGGATCTGGTTTTAAGATCGGTTACCTTAATCATTAAGGTGTCAGAAGAAGTGTGCTCAGAGTTAACTGGGAAGGTCTCTATAAAGTTACCCAGATTCTTAGGGTTGAAGTCTACAAGTTGAAATTCATGGATAGAAAGAGAGTTAGGAAGTCTTACAATGCAAAAAATCTAAAAATATATTATCCCTAATAGCTTCTTCAAGCTTGTATAATTTTGTCTCAAAGTGCAATCAAAATTTTCATTCAATAAAATGGCTATGTTGATTTTCCGCTACAAATTATGTTTCATGATGAGATGCCATGTTTGCTAGACTATATTAAGTCTTATACTTTATGTTTGATTATAATTCAAAAGTTGACTATATATTTAAGCTTGTGATTACTGACCTAAGATCTACGTTGATGGGAATCTATCTAAGTTATTAGTCAGTATTATTTATGTGATTTATAGTTAGAGCTCTACATTAATTTAATTTACTTGCCAAAGTTATTACTTTTTAACTTGAAACTCATGTATTATATCGACAAGTTGTCGGTTTTTAAAGTCAAGTTAGGTTATTTAGATCTATATGAATGGTAGTATCGACTTGTTATTATTTTGTTAGATGTTTATATTTATAAGTTATGGTAACTTATTTGTTCTCAAGTTAGGTCAGATCATCAAGTTAAAAACTTACTTAAATTTGATTGCATATTCAATAATTATGACAACTTGACCTAAACTTTATGTTAGGTAAAATTTTTCAAAGTAATTTATTTAGCTATGTAATTTGATTTAAACTCTAGAGATAACTTTTTTCATATAAGTTATTTGTCTACGTTCAATTCATAATTTAAATACTGAACTTAGCTAATTTTGCTATAGTTTAAAAGAAGAATGAGGCAAATTTTCAGATAAAAGGCAAGCAGAAGCAAGAAAATTAGAATGAATCTAATATGTTTTAAAAAAAAAAAAATTCAAAGTATGTGAACATCCAAAACCATACAAAAATAAAAATAAATTGAAGTTCAATTTAGGCCAAAGAGAAATTTATAAATTCTACAAGTCAGCATAAGGATCATTTTATTCTAATAGTGGTTCAGTACGAAGAATTTTCTGAAAAGTTATAGAATCTTGAGCTAGTGGGATATTAAAGAGGCTTCATTAAAATTAGGAGGGTTATAGCTTAGACCTTCGTAAAACCACTTGAAGTCCAGGTCAAGGAATCGATTATGAAATATCTCGCAGATTAAATCTATTCCCTCATTCACCTTATCATTAAGGCTGTTTTGGCTACCTCTTAAGCCTGTTCCGTCTTTGATGGAAAAGAAGAAATTTCTTCTTTCATTTTTAACTCGAGGTTCTTGTCCTTTTTTACAATATCACTCATATCAAGTTTCAAAACTTGAATTAGCCTAATCAACTTTGAATGAGATGACTCTAAAGCAGCCACTCTAACCTCGAAATCCTCATTCTCTTTAACCATCGAGCTTTCTCCTTTTTAAATTATGTCCTCTAGAGGGCTAATTGCTTCTCAGTTGTCTTAACCTTCTCTAGTGCCCATTCATTTTAATCTTTTGACTTGTTTATTTTTTAATTAGCGCACTCCAATTTTTTAGCTTACATCCTTGCAAAGCATCTGTGCAAGGTCATTTTATAAAGAACTTGAGTAAAAAACTAGTCAATAATATGAATATAGAAGTGCATAATCAAAAAAAGGAGAAGACACTTTGACTTACTCAAAATTCTCATTTGTACATAAAGTTAATCATTGATCGAAAGTTAATAAAGGCTAGAGATTATGGTATATTAAAAGAAACACATACAATCATGTTGTCATACCCCAACCCTAGTCGATCACGTGACAATCGTCGCGAATCTCAAAAATATATCATATCACTTAGAATGCACTCCTAGAACCGTAAGGCATTAGTACCTATTTTCAAACTCATTCTCAAAATAAAATAAGATAACATGGAAGATTTTCAATCATACAAGTATCAACAACTGTATTTATTCAAAATATAATTCAAAATATTCCTGGCCAAGCCAAATATATAAAATCACTTTATTACAAATATTTTTTTATACAGTGGACTATAATGTAAAAATATGAGTCGAGTACTTGAAAAACTTTGCAAAATTACACTTCAGTTATACTATATTGCGTCCGACTATACTAGCCTAAAATGGAAAAGTGAGGGGTGAGTATTTGAAAAAATACTCAGTGATTAGAAGAATAAACAAAAACAAAAATCAGAAGTCCAAACACTGATTACGAAAAATCCTTGTAATCATCAAATCAATCATAGTGAAATGTGACATCATATACATGTCTAAAAGTCAATATAATATCACATATGTATAGCCCCTCCATCTATAGGATCCCATCCACTCTTTCTAAGCTGTATGGCTAATCCGCGACCTTAATTGGGGATGTGTGCTCATATATAATATCCCTCGATCTATAGGATCCCATCCATTCCCTCTGAGCTATATGAACTATCCACAACTTTGGTTAGGATACTATTATATCAGTATAAGGTTAGCATGCTTAACCTGGATATGTGGATCCCACCCATCTTACCTTAGACTGTATGGTCAATCCACACTCCGGAGTCTATCGAATTCCACCCACTGTACATGAGCTATATGGACAATCCTCACCCATATATAATCAATAACATGGCACACAGAACTGTAAATCAATGTCAATAGCCCATCAGGGCAAATCAAATAACCGTTGGCTCACAAAGTCAAAAACATTATCTGTAACTCACAAGGCCAAATCAATGAGTATGGCACCCCGGCCATTACACTCAATGATTTATGCATAATGAGGGCTTAAAATAGAGAAATGACCTTAGGGATGAACTTACCCAAGTTGATAAAAGTGTTCTGAATCCCTCTTTGTTTGATTCTCTTTCTTAGTTACTATTCACCCGTGACTCTTGATTCTTCTTGAATCGTTGAGTAAAATTTTGATCAGAAGGGCTTTCATGTTCTGGTGTTGTTTCTGAGTTCATAAAAATTAAAATGACGGAGTTTGATTGAGAAATGGCTGAGATTAGTTGTTCACAGGGAGAGAAAATGGTTTCTATCGTGTGAGAAGAGAGAGAGTGAAAATGGAGAAGATAATCCCCTAGTCTGCATAAATAGGGGCCCTAAAATAACCAAAATACCCCTTTAAAATGTGCCCAGATATTGGACACATCACCATGTATCGATACATGTCATACTTCATCACAAAAATGAGTCATTTACGTTTCAGTTCGTCTATATATCGATATATGAATACTTTATATATCGATAATTGCTTCTGTCACACCCCAACCCGAGGGGCCCACCTGTGACAGACGCCACAGATTCCTAATAAGCATTCTTTAGATCCAGAACGCTTACTAAGAACCTGTAAGGCTGAAATCATAAACAAATATAAAGCATTCCCAGAAAATTTTCTTTCAAAGCACTGATTTCTATTCAACCAAAATAATTCAAACAGTTCGACATTACTATCAAATATAATCATACATCATTTTTCATCATGCCATGGTGAAGTAATAATACTAAAAACATTTCATTATAAATCGTAATAATACTTTTCCTCAAAGGTCCACAATCCAGAATACAAGAAAAGTACATAAAAAGAATAAACGACGCTCCCAGTGGACGCATGCAGCAAGAGTGAGTCAAGTTCAGGATCCAAACCTACAA
>JAVXUL010063455.1:0-10137 GCA_035590515.1 Trichilia minutiflora
CACTCACCTAAACTCTTTTTAATCAACATAAATGCTAAATATATCCAAAATTAGACGGACGAATTATCGATATGCACGATGAATACAAAAGCATGAATAGAAAATGTAGTGAAGTTATAAGTATGCCCTTGAGGTACAAACACGAGTGTCATATAAATCATTTCACTTTACAGCATATAACAAAGTTTTCAAGCATCTCATTTTGTAGCACAAACACACAAAAAAAAAATCAATCATTTCATTTTGTAGCATATAGTAAAGTTCTCAATCATTTCATTTTTTGAGCATAAAGGAAAAAGTTTTCAATCATTTTTGTAGCATATAGCAAAAGTTTTCAATAATTTCACTTTGCAGCATAGAGCAAAGTTTTCAAATCATTTCACTTTGCAGTATAGAGCAAAGTTTTCAAATCATTTCACTTTGCAGCATAGAGCAAAGTTTTTAATCATTTCATTTTTTTAACATAAAAAAAAGTTTTCAATAATTTTTACAGCATATAGCAAAAATTTTCAATCATTTCACTTTGCAGCATAGAACCAAGTTTTCAATCATTTTTACAGCATATAGCAAAAATATTCAATCAATTTACTTTGCAGCATAGACCAAAGTTTTCTAATCATTTCACTTTGCAGCATAGAGCAAAGTTTATAGTTATTTTACTTTGCAGCATAGAACAAATTTTTTATTTATTTCATTTTACAACAGAGAATAAAGTTTTCAATCATTTTAATTTTTTGTATTTAAGTTTGCAACATAGAGCAAGGTTTTCAATCATTTCATTTTTATAATATAGAATAAAAGTTTTCAATCATTTCATCTTTGCAGCATAGAAAAAGGTTTTAGTCATTTCACTTTGCAACATAAAGTAAAGTTTTCAATCATTTTTGTAGCATAAAAAAAAATAATCATTTAACTTTACAGCATAAAGTAAAATTTTCAATGTTTTTCATTTTTTACAGCATAAAATTATTTTTTTCAATCATTTCAAAAAAAAAATTCATTCAGTCACAATCATTGCATTTCGCAACATAAAACAAAATAGAGGTCAAATGCATTTGTTTCACGATCATTGGATTTTGTTTTGCAGCACATAGCTTAACAACAAACTGGTTTAAATGCTTTCACTATGTAACATAAAGTAGGATATATTAGCTCATTTCATCTTGTGACAATATTACTCGATCAACTCCACAGTGAAATAAAGGCTCCTCAACAAATGCATTCCAGCTCATTTTCTTACAAAGACAAAATTAGGTTATTTTTTTATCCTTACTTTTTTCTTTATTTCAAAAGAGAAAGTAAAGAGGAGGTAACTGTCATAACCCAATTTTTTCTTTTGATTTTGGAAAGTAATTTTTTCTTTCCTCTGAGAATATTGAAAGAAAAGGAAATGAATTTGAAATAGGAAAAAAAATTTTATTCCCTCTCAATTTTATAGAAGAATCCTTAAGAATTGAATGCAAATCTTTATTAAATAAGGAAACAAAAAAATCTTTCCAATATGTAGGAAAAGCTTTCATACAGGGAATGAAAAATTATAGAGCCATTCACGTTCCCCTTCAATAATAACAATTTAGAACCACAAAACTCCTCCCAACAACAACTCACAAAACAATCCTAGTAGCAACCAAATTCTTCATCAACCAAAACAATTCCAGTGAATCATCATTCATACCCCATAACTAGTACCAAGCAGCAAACAGAACCCTTGAAAAGTAGCCTTCAAATCTTCTCCCGTAACAGCCACCACATCTACGGCCAATCAGCCATTGCAACGTTTGTTCACGAGCGAAAAAGAGGTTAGACAGTGAGAAACACAAACGATATGGCTGTCATATAATTTCTTTTTATTTATATGTGAAGGGCATCTGATTATGCAAATACATACAAGGGTGCAGGAGATTTAATTTAAGTTGTACATAGAGGATCAAGAATCAAAAGCTTGAGTTAGGGATCACTGTAGACAGTGAAAGACCAAATATTAATACATTGTTAAAAAAGATATCGATATTTTAGGGATCACTGTAGCTAGTAAAGTAAAGTATCGATACTTAGAGGAAAGTACTGATACACTGGGATGTAAAATAAACCTAAAACCCAACTTTTGACAGAAAGTATCTGTACTTTAGAGAAGGTATCGATACTTAAAATGTGACAAGACTATGTAACCCATATTTCGAGCAAAAGTATTGATACTTGGGGGAGAAGTATCAATACTTAAATATTAATACTTTGGACATGATAAACCTGAACGACCCCCTTATTTGAGGAAAAATATTGATACTTAGAGACACAACGAACTCTGAAGGTAGTTTTAAGGGATATTTTGGTCTTTTTAAACCCTTCTATATATAGGCACAAGGGTTTCTTCCTCTCCATTTCTCCTCTCTTCTCGTTTCTCTTATTTTTCTCTTCATTTTCTCGATCTAAACTATATCTCACCCAAATCTCGACTAATCCTCCTTATTCTTCTTGATATAACCTCAAGAACCAACACTAGAGCTTAAGAATATCGTTTGATCGAAGTTTCATTTAACGATTTATGAGAAAACAAGAGAAAAGAGTCACAAGTAAACAATAGTCGAGAGGTAGAATTAAAAAAGGAGGAGCTCAAAATATATATACTAGTTTAGGTAAGTACAACCATCAGCTTATTTTCACGATTTGAGTTATCTTTGTGCATAAATCAAGAAAAAGAATAGTTAAGTTACTATTCTTAAAAACCCTAGATTTGGGGCACATTTTAATTATCAGTTGGTTTGATAAATTAGGACGATTAAGTGTGTTCTGGTGTTGAGAAGATTGAGAATGAACCATTATCGAGTGATAATATATACAGCCAGAAGGTTGGCTATGTAGAGAGAGAGAGGGTCATTTACTTAAAATTGAATAAAAAATAAAATTTCAATAGTTAGCTTGTAATCATGTGTATCATGCATTTTATAATCTGAGTATGTTTTGTGAAAGATTGTTAAATCTTGTATATAAATATATTCAAGTGCGACAGCCGTGGTTAGAGAGTCTCCGACGCAAGGAGGATGTCGAGAGAGTGGTTCTCTATCTCAGAGTTATGAGTGGATATTATCTCATTTTTTCTCTCCCTTAAATGATATTTAAGAATGTTTATATATTTTAAAATAATATAATATATGCATATGTATATGTGATCATATTGAAGAGATATTGGTATTATTGTGTGATAACCAAGAAAGTCTTTTTTTTTATAGATTTAGGTAATAATTTTTATAATATGTTTACGATCAAAGGCCAGATATAACTATTGATTTTGATGACTTTATATGCTTATGGCATGTTTTGTGTATTTGTATAATGACGGGCTGAGGTCGATATAAATTGATTTCATTGGTTATGACTATCTTGCTTGATATAAATATTGATGATAAAGTATATATAAATACACACATGTTATAATTATGAAAATGTAGATTGAGGTCGGAGAACTAATGTTTTCATTTTATTGTGATTTGGCTTTGAGTGTCAGTTTTTATAGATTTGGCCTTGAGTGCCATGGTTTTACTTTATTTTTGGGCTTTTGAGCAATCCTTCTTGATTTAAGCCGTATGGGCCTGTTTGATACTATTCAAAAAGGTAAGGATTATCCAATATATGAAAATCCAATAAACCATCAAATACCTAATTTAAAGACATTTAGTACGTTATTGTTTATCAGCTCTATGGGGTGAGGATTTTTCTAGATATAGAAGTCCAATAAATTATAGAATAGCTCTATGAGGTGAGAGTTGTCCAATGAAGAAAAATCCAATAGACCACAGAGTGGATTACCATAGAGTAGCTCTATGAATGAAGGTCATCCTATGGAGGGAAACCTAATAGATCATAAAGCAGATTATACTCTTATTTGAGATTTTATCCTTAAAGGATTCATTCTTGACATGAGAATGGTTGCTTATATACTATATATGATTTGACAATACAACATCAAATAGGGATTTCTTATATGTTTGTTTATTTTTAATATTCACTTACTAAGTATTTTTTCAAATACACACCCTTTACTCCTTCATTTTAGGTTAGTGTAGTCGTATACGAACATCGATTTACTGATCATAAATTTCAGTGATATTTTCAAGTACTCAACTCATTTTTTGGCAGCATGGTTTACTGAACAAAATAGAATGTTTGTATTAAATAAATTTAAAAACTATGTATTCTATTCATTTGAGTACTGATTGTATTAAGTAATTTTGAAATGAATATTTATTATAATGAATTTCATTTTGATATCAATTTACGTGTGGTTTGAATATATTTAAAAAGTATTTATATTTTATTTTATGTTTGAAAATGGATTCAAAACAAGTTTTAATGCCTTGTGTGTCCTTAAAATGTATTCTAATTAATAGGATGCATTTCTTAGATTCGCGATAATTATCACGTGATCGATTCTTAGAGTGTGACATAATGTATCTATACCAAAACTTAAAGGTAAAGTAACTAAGGAAGGGACATACTTTTATTATGGTGAAACTAAAGATTAGAAACAAAATTACAAAGCCTATTTGTAAGATCTAAAAAAGAAGAGAAGTGAGACTTTTATTTTAAGTATTTATATTATCGAAGTCAATTTATCTACTTCTACATCACAGGTAATAGATACTCGATGTGGTTCTCATATTTGCAACCTTAAAAAGAGTAGAATATTAGCAAAGGGTGAAGTAGAACTACGGGTTGAAAATGGAGCAAGAATTATTCATTAGCTGTAAGAATATATGTTTTATCTTTGTCCATAGGGCTTGTTTTAAAATTAGAGGATTGTTGTTATGTGTCTTCGTTAACCAAAAATATTATTTTAATTTCTTGTTTGAACAAATTGATTATTCATTTATAATAAAGAACAAATATTATTCTATTTATTTAAATAATATATTTTATGATAATACACACATGATTAATGGACTCTATATTCTAGATCTTGATATGCCTATTTATAACATAAATATAAAAAAGATTAAATCGAATGATTTAAATCCTAAAAATCTATGGCATTGGTATTTGGGTTATATAAATGAGAATCACATTTTCAAGCTACATAAAAATAAATTCTTGAACTCATTTGTTTTTAAATCTTATGAGGTGTGTGAATCTTGTTTATTGAGCAAGATGACTAAAATTCCATTCACTAAGTATAGTAAAAGGGCCAATGATTTGTTAAGCCTTATACATACTGATGTATATAGACCTTTTAACATACAAGTTAGAGGAGGATTTTAATACTTCATTATATTTACTGATTACTTTAGTAGATATGGTTATGTGTATCTTATGAAATATAAGTAAGAATCTTTTGAAAAGTTCAAGAAATTCAAGAATGAAGTTCAAAATCAATTCGATAAAATTATTAAGTTACTTCGATCATATCAAAGTGTTGAATACTTAAACCAAGAATTTAATGATCAATTGAAAGAGTGAGGAATAATTTCATAATTTATTCCTCCTGTTACACCACAGTAGAATGGTATATCTGATAAAAGAAATCAAACCTTATTAGATATGGTTTATTTTATGATAAATCATTTAGATCTTCTTGGAGGGGACATACTCTAAAAATAGTTGCTTTCACATTGAATTGTGTTTCATCTAAATTAGTATAAAAGACATCAGATGAGATATAGATTAGTAAATATCCTATTATCTCATTTATGAAGATTTGGGGTTGTGATACTTATGTTAAATGTCAAATTTCTGAAAAACTTAGACCCAAATTTGGTAAATGTTTTTTTGTGGGGTATCCTACATAAATCAAGGGATACTATTTCTATAACCCAATTGAGTAGAAAGTGTTTATTGCTCAAAATGTTATCTTTTTAGAAAGAGAATTCATCTTAAGAAAGACTAATGGGAGAAAAATAGAACTCTAAAAGGTTCAAGATCCATAAGAAAGAGATAAGATATAGATAGAACTTGTGTAGAGTTCTCAAGTTGTTGTCGGACAAGAATTTACTCTTGTAAAACAAGACGTACATAGGTCTAGTAGAATATGTTATAAACCAAAAAGATATGGATTTCTCATAACTCAATATAGTGATGTATTACTCATAAATCAAGATGAGCCTATGACCTATAATAATGGGCCTAAACTCTGAGAAATGGCTTGAAGTCATAAAATCTAAAATAAAATCAATGTATGTTAACCAAGTATAGACATTGATGGATCTACTTGATAAAATCCATTCGGTGCAAGTAGGTATTTAAGAAGAAGACTAATATGGATGGTAATATACATGCCTTTAAAGGATAATTGGTTGTTAAAGGTTTTAAACAAATTCATAATATTGACTATGATAAAACCTTTTCTCCAGTTATTATACTTAAATTCATTCTGATTTTGTTTACAATAATTGCATTCGATTACTATGAAATCTGACAAATAGATGTCAAAACATCATTCCTTAATAAATATCTTTTATAAGATGTATATAGGATATAACCTGAAGATTTTATCACTCTAGAGAATGATAGAAAGATCTGTAAGCTACAAAGATCTATTTATGGATTGAAGTAAGCCTCTTGAAACTGGAATCTTTGTTTTAATAATATAATCAAAGAGTTTAGTTTATTAAGAATAAAGATGAACCTTGTGTTTATAAAAGGGTCAGTGAGAACATTGTTATCTTTCTGGTATTTTATATAGATGACGTACTACTTATTAAAAATGATATCCTTACTTTACAATCTATAAAATTATAACTTAAAAAAAACTTTTTAATGAAAGACTTAGGTGAAGCTACCTATGTGTTAAGATTTATAGAGATAAATTAAGAAAACTGCTTGGCCTAAGTCAGAGTATATATATAGATGAAGCGCTAAAGAGGTTTAGTATGTAAGAATCAAAAAAATGACTCTAACCTATGTTATATGAAATAAATCTCTCTAAGGATCATTGTCCTAAAACATAAAAAGAAAGACAACACATGAGTAAGATTTCTTATGCATCTGTTATAAGATTTATCATATATGTCATGATATGTACCCGTCCCAATATCTTGTATAATTTGAGTGTAACAAGCAAATATCAAGCTGTCCAGGTGAGTGTCACTAGACAACTATAAAAAATATCCTTAAATACTTCAAAAAAACTAATAATATTTTCTTAGTTTATGAAGGTAAGGCAAAACTCATTGTAAGGGTTTATAATGATGTTAGTTTTGAAACCAATAAAGATGATTCATAATCGTAATCAGGTTATGTATTTTGCCTTAATAATAAAATTGTGAGCTAGAAGAGTTTTAAGTAAGGTACAATATCTGATTCTATGACAGAGGCTGAGTATACAACTGCCTCTGATGCAATAAAAGAGGTTATTTAGATCAAGAAGTTTATCACTAGGCTAAGGGTTATCCTAAGTCTTATAGACTAATAGAGCTTTATTATGACAATAATAGGGCTATTATACAGGCTAAAGAACCTAGATCTCACCAGCGATCCAAACATATACTTTAGCTCTTTTATCTCATTCGAGATATTATTGAGAGAGGAGATATAAAGATATGCAGAGTACCAACAGATGATAGTATTATTAACCTATTAATGAAGACTCTTAACATAGCAAAAACATGATCGTTGTACTAGATTCCTGGGTGTTAGATATATAGGACATTAAATTTAGTGCAATTGAGAGATTGTTGGTGTATGCCCTAAGATCTAATAATTATGTTGGACATTTAGGATATTTATTCATATATATCATAACATTATATATATATATATAGTACATATCTGTGTATTTAATAAATATAATAATATCGTTAGAAGGATAGACTCAATTAGTTGAATACTATTCTTAAATGCTTTTAGTAAAGTATTATTGTGATAAGGCACCTATAATTCATTAAGACTAGTATGTGTAGTGACTGATGACGACATAAGATGTATTATGATATAAAGTCAACACATGGGTATAAGTTAGTGAACTGATATACTAGACTGATCCACTATAAGAATGCTATATGGATTGTTATATGAGTATCATAAGCAATTTTTATAGTGACAATGGTGCAAATAAACCTTTGACTTGAGATCATCATGATTTTCAATATAGTGAATGATATATTTTAATATTTCTAAACTTCATCCGTAATAGGATAGACTATAAAGAAAATAATTTGATATATCATCAATCATGTAGAGGGATATGTTTGATCAAGATAAAATTTTTTCCTTTTATATAACAAAAGTGATATTTTTGAGCCTTTTGATTGAGTATAATTATGAAAATATATGGCCATACTTAAATGAATCAATATAAGATATTGATTCATTTGATTGAATAATTATATACAAGATATCAAAGAAATATGAAGACTGAACTTTACAAGGTTGACACATTACATGTCTCATATTCAATTAAGATATCAAGGACAAAGGGATTAAATTATATGGTAATATTAGTCACAGGATAAAATGTGATGTTAAACCGTTCACATTCTCATCACTTAGACAATTATGATGTGTTGTTAGATACCACTTATAACTTGTGATATTAAAATTAGATTTTGATATCACTACTAATATTATGAAAACTTATTAGGTCGTATATTAGAATAGGGATAGTAAGAGTATAAATTCATAAGATGAATTTATCTTAGTTTATAGAATCTTTGTATTAATTAGAGTTTTGCTAAATCTGTTTAATAAAGTTAGGTTAAAAATATTGGTTAAAACTTTATTAAATAGATTGAGCCTTAAAAATAAGTCTTTGTCCAATATGAAAATAGGTTG
This sequence comes from Trichilia minutiflora, assembly GCA_035590515.1. NCBI lineage: Eukaryota > Viridiplantae > Streptophyta > Magnoliopsida > Sapindales > Meliaceae > Trichilia > Trichilia minutiflora. The sequence goes on from JAVXUL010063455.1 coordinate 8,761, forward strand.
ATTTTTTCATTAAGAGGTTCATAGAACTTAGCCAAAATTATGAAAACCCAAGCTCTAAAACGCAATATGTAAATAGGTATTTTGTTACTTTGAATAAGATTATGCCTAAGGTTAATTTGTGATTTCTTTAGAGAAAGAATAATACGAGAGAAGCAAAATACGCAAAAAGAAACGAACAAGGAGTTAGCACTCAAAATTTGATTCGCTCTATTCGTGTAGATATCTCAGAGGTGTAAATCTAAGAATTTATGCTTTTGGTTCGTTATATTCACACATAAAGGTATGAATTCTGAATTTATAACTTGATAAAACACTAGGCTAAAGCTTACATTGTTAATGAGTTATTAACTTTTTGTTTAATGTATATATCAAAAATTAAAACAAAATTTAATCAAGCAGAATGAAATGATGATGGTGGACAAAATGAGGGGGGATTATCAGTTTTTTGGCAAAATGCTAGGTTGTTTAGTCTAATGAGTATAAAAGACATGTCTAAGGAAGAAATTGACAAAATTCATTAGTTTGTATTGAATAATTATTACGAAGTGCAATAATAATTATAGTAAATTAATGTTTTATACTTGTTATATATTAAAATAACTATACTGATATCCACAGTTTAAGTTAATCTCATTATTACTTTTGTAGTGATTACATGATTAACTTGCAAAGAGAAGGAATATCTAACTATTATGAAAGTCAAAAATGATCTTTTTCAGTTTGATTTTAGTCACAAGTTATGTTATTTAGTGTTTTTCTATCGTTTAATTGATTTATATTTTAGGTTAACGGTATTTTTATTGTGTAAATGTCCCAAAAGTATTATCAAGGATCAATTAATGATCATAACCCATTGTATTTATTAGCTTATAGCCCTAACACACGAGTGTACTATTATTCGGGTTGTAATGTTAATAGAGTGCAGTTTTACATTGAGAAAAAGAATGAAAAATAAGTAACTCAAAATAGTAGAATATTAATATCAGGTACACATGATAATGCCATACTAAATTTTTATAGTGTACTAACGAATGTAATTAAATTGGTATACTTGTCACGATTACGGGTAGTTCTATTTAAATGCAAATGGTTTGATGTTGATCCTAAGGAAAAAAAAATACAACATGATTTTTATCTAATGAACGTTAATATTACCAAGACATGGTATGACAAAGATGATTTTGAAGTCCCAGTTGGCGTAATCCAAGAGGGGAGTGAATTGGATAAATTAAAATTTTAAACTTTAAATAAATATCAAAATGAATTACGTGAATGCAAGAGATGTGTGAAAAATGATATGATGACAGAAATTAAAGAACACACTAATTTTTATAGTGGTTCGACAGATCGTCTACGTCCACTCTTCTCGGGTGAATC
>JAVXUL010063466.1:0-10137 GCA_035590515.1 Trichilia minutiflora
ATGTGAAAAGTTCAATTATTATTCAATGTTCACTTCCAACTTCAAAGCTTTCAATCACTAAAAATCATAAATTATTGTGTAATTAGGCTTTTTGTTTCTTTCTTTTTATTAGTTTTATTGTAGTTTAACGAGAACATGTGATGTTTTCTAATTGTTTGCTACTTTTCCTATAGATATTTTACTAGATAATGATAATAATAATGACAACAACAACAACGATGACGAGATTGGGAAGACACTTGTAATAATAATTGGAGTCATCATAACTGGGGTTGCTCTACTCATTATATTATTTTACTTCAACAGAAATTCAAAAAAGAAAGATAGTGCTCCACGCGATATGAATGTTCGTTTTCCTGATGGTATTGTCATTTCTGCAAAGGTACCGCCAGTTGAGGTCAACGTACCGCCAGTTAAGATCAAACATTAACATTCTGGAGAGTTTGTTTTATTTCATATGTTAATATTTCTGAAATTGTGTCATTTCGAATTTCCACTTTGTTTTCTGTCTACTAACAATTCTTAATTGAAATTTTCTTTATTACGACACACTTATAATTGTACTGTGTATACATGGCTAAAGATATGATGAGCGGTCTATCAAACAGGAAGCGGAAAGCCAACCCTCGCTTCATATTATATTACTTTTTGCTTCAACACCATAGTTTTATTTTTTTCAAGCTAATCAAAATTAATTAGGTTGAGCTTATATTTTTTTATCAGAATAAGGTCACAAATTTAAATTAGAATAAAAATTTTAAATTTGAACTAAAATTTATTCTTATATAATTTACCTTTTGATAGTTTTGACTATTTTTTGATGTGTTGCTTATCATCTATTAAATTTTTATCATGAATATATTAATTTTTTGATTATTAATAAAAAAAATCCACGTAACACAAAATTGATATAAAACATTCAATTCATTGGAAAGAACGGTTTTTTTTTTAACTTCTACTTTTGAAATTTTATTTAAGTAAAAGAATTATGCTATTAATAATTAATCATCATAATTCATTTTATTTACGCAAATAACTCTTGAACATTCCTCTATTAATCTCTTTACTTGAAAAGATTAAAGTAGAAAAAATAAACAAAATAGATGGTATTATATATATATATTGAAAATATACTGCAAGTTCTAAAAATATTGATAATATTTTTTATATCACATCCTAGTATGTGGGTCCATACATTGTAATTGTAACAAGCTTTCCTATTATCCTTGAATATATATTGAAAGTCTTTAACACTTTTGAAGTATCTATTTTACAAATTAAACATTTAAAACACTACTAAAATTTTATTATCAACAACCTAAACTTCGCAATTTCTCAAATTTAATTTAAATCAATTTATAGACTATCATCAAAAGCATTTAAAATATATATGTATATAAATCTCATGTAGATATCAATAATATAATTTATAACCTTTTAAAATAATTTTCATAAACAAGAAAACTCAAATTCATAATCATATAAGATTTTAAATTTACAAATTCTATTACAAGTATCAAAAAGTTTAATACAAAATACAATTTACTCTCTAGTGGACACAAATTGTACAGATGTGGATCGAGCTAGAAATATACCTTAACCTTTTTTATATATATTAGAATCGCCATCATGTGAAATCACCGTGCTAGTTTAATTTATCTAAAACTAAAAAGTGATGAAATTGAGTACGTAACAGTATACTCCGTGAGTGAACTAAATATTATAATAAAAATATATCCTTTAAAAATTAAATTTTTTTAAAATAAATCATTTTTAGATTTTAAATAAATGAGCAGAAAAACTATATCAGATATTTTATTTAAAACATTTATTAACTTTGAAAACTGATCCATGATAAAATAATTGGGGCTAATCACCCTTCTCGACAGTTATTCTGGCCCTTATCACTCCTGAGATCATCAGTGAATTTTCATACAATTTAAAAACAATGAGAGGTTATAATAATAAAATTTTGAAATAGTATAAATGTCACATCCCAACCTATGGGTTTCACAAGTGACAACTGTCACAAGCTCGTAATATGTACTCTAAATCCCTAAATATATATTAAAAACCTGTAAGGCTTTGAAGGAACCTGTTTCCAAATCCATAATATTTAAAAACACTCCCAAAATTTAATTCCAAACTATTCAACTTCATAAATTCTCAATTCAATCTCAGTCACATCAAAACATCCAAATCATTTTATAAACCATCAATCAAAGCATTCAAATGACATATATATAATTTCATGTAGATAAAAATAATGAAATTTATAAATTATTTAAATAACTTCGACAAGCAAAGAAAACTCTAAGTTATAGTTATACAAGGTTTATAGGTTTACAAATCCATTACAATCTCAGAAAGATAAATATAATATAAAAATAATTATACAACCCCAATGGACTCAAATTATACAAAAGAGAGTCGAATTACAATTATACCTGAATCTTTTTAAATTTGATAGTATCAACACCACGTGGAATTACTCTACTAACTTGATTTACTTAAAACTATAAAGTGAGGGGGTGAGTATACGAGAGTATACTTTATAAATAAACTAAAATATTATAATAAAAATAAGTCTTTTAATATTAAAATTTTTTAAAATAAATCATTTTCGCATTTTAAATAAATGACTAGAAAATCTATAATAGAAATTTCATTTAAAACATTTATTGACTTTAAAAATATGATCACGATAAAATCATTGGGTTGGCCACCAATGTTGACAGTTACTCTACTCCTGGGCAATCCTGATATCATCAGTGAGTTTTTTATGCAGTTTAAAATATAATGAGAGTTTATAAAAATTTAATTTAAAATGGTAGAATAAAATAATGCATGATTTACTTTGAAAATTAGCCCATCACTGACGTTGATTTTGAGTAGTCATGTGATAACATCCGTAACTATCATCGACACGACTCACAGGTGTGTGTAACCATATCACTCACATCATCAATCACAATTTCTTTATACCTACCCAATGGTTCACTCATCTAGTCAACCTCTACCCAACTTCGTCCTAAACTACTATACTATATCTACAGTAAACAAACAACCCTGACCTCCATGGCCATAATCATTGACATAACCAAACCAATATACAACTCAAAACAATAATGATATCATCTAAATAAGTACTCAAAAATAATCAACATAATGTATGACAAAATGATTATCAACCATAATAATTTTCAATACTCATTAGGCCTCCAGCCTCAAACAAATAAAATGTACATTACTCATCAATTCATCCATACATATATACATGTAAAACTCAAATCCAGAAATAAATCAAATAACTTGGTAAAATCTTTAAACTATTAAATTTAACAACAGTTAAAAAAAACAAGAATGTATAAATAGCTTAAAGTGTGTTCACTCACGGTTGAGAGAAAGTATACACTCCTTAATCACTTCTCATTTCTCAATGCCCCACATCGATTCCTCGTACAAATATTATCACCTAAATACACATATGCCAATAACCATATTAGCTCTCATTATCAAGGCATGAATATAACCTATAAACATGTAATATATTCTCATCTACGTCTCCAAAGTCAACTTATATATAAAGTCTATAAATTCTCATTTTTAACCATTTACTCGATTTCTAATGATTTGATATCAATTTACAATTTAACTAATATAATTTAAACTATTTTAGTGAAATCAACGAATGCATCATAAATTCCCATCTAAATAGTAACTTGCGTACTATTCCGTTTTATCCACATTTTGTTGAACTTGAGTTTTAACTACTTTATTATATAACTAACTATCTTATACCCTACTTTATTACTTGAGTTTATTTAGGTTATACCTACTTCATTTTTTAGGTTATAACTTTAGTTTTAACTACTTTATTACATAATTAACTATCTTATACCCTAAATAACACATTATTATCATGTCCTGACCCTAGTCGGCCACATAAAAATTATTTCGAATCTCAAAAATACATCCTATCGCTTAGAATGCACTCTTAGCATCGCAAGGCATTAGTACTTATTTTCAAACTCATTTTCAAAGACAAAATAAAATGGAATGGAAGATTTTCATCATACAAGTATCAAAACTGTATTTTCTCAAAATACAATACAAAATATTTCTGACCAAACCAAATACATAAAATCACTTTATTACAAATATTTTTTCGTACAGTAGACTATAATATAAAAACATGAATCAAGTGCCTAAAAAACTTTTTCTGTATCACACTTCAGCTATACTATGCTATGCTTGATTATATTACCTTGAAATGGGAAAGTGAGGGGTGAATATTTGAGAAAATACTCAGTGAGTAGACAAATAAACAAAAACATAAATCAGAGGTCCAAACACTGATTACGATAAATTCATAATCATCAAATCAATCATAGTGAAATGTGATATCATATACATATCTAGAAAATCAATATAATATCAAATATGCATAGCTTCTCGGTCTATAGGATCCCATCCACTCTTTTAGAGTTGTATGACTAATCTGCAATCTTGGTTGGGAATGTATGTCCATATATAATATCTCTCGATCTATAGGATCCCATCCACTCCCTCAGAGTTTATAGCTGGTCCGCAACCCTGGTTGGGATACTATCATATCAGTATAAGGCTAGCATACTTTAGCCTGGACATGTGGATTTCACCTATCCCACCTTGGACTGTATGGTCAATACACACTCCAGGGTCTATCAGATTCCACCCACTCCACATAAGCTGTATGGATAATCTTCACCCATATATATAATCAATAACATGGAACACAAAATCATGAATCAACAACATTTATCCATTGGGCAAATCGAGTGACTAATGGCTCACAAAGCCAAAAACATTATCGATGGCTTACAAGGCCAAAATAATAAGTATGACAATTCGGCCATTACACTCAACTATGCCACATTCACAAATATATATAAAATTGGCCTTCGACCTCACAATCACCATATCATAATATCATCAACCATAAGCACAATAGGCCTCCGAACTTGCATTCATGGCAATCAAGGATTCTCAATAATCCTAATACTATCATAACCAAGGGGCCAACCCGGCCACCACACAACATACATCTAACGCCTCTCCATTTTAGTTATATGTATATATTTTCACATGCTATCATCTTTAGCATTATATTCATTCATAAATAAAAATAAATGAGACAAAGGGAAAGGAATGTTTCCACTCATAGTATGGGGATGGCAATATATCCTCTGGGTATCCTCTTCACGATGGAGATTCTCTCGTCTTGACTATCGTGCTTGAAAATACATATAAACACAGAATCATAATCTATCATAATATATGTGTATGATGCGGTGCATGCTCAGCTACTCTCATACTCTTCTCTCTCTCTCTCTATCCTCTCTCTTACTAACATACTGTCTTATACAAAACCCTGCTCTATATACAATTTTCTCATCAATTTTAATATCACTAACTATCAAAGCCCTTTAATTTATCGATACCAATGATAAATTATAAAATCCTCAATTTCTAGGGTTTTAAGAACAGTAACCTAAATTCTCTTTTTCTTAATTCATACACAATGAAGGCTTAAAATAGAGAAATGAGCTTAGGGATGAACTTACCCAAGTTGGTAGAAGTATTTTGAGTCCCTTTTCACTCGATTCTCTTTCTCAACTACTGTTCACTTGTGAATCTTCTCTCTTTATTCCTCTTAAATCGTCGAGTAGAATTTTGATTAGAAAGGTTTTTTGTGTTCTAGTGTTGTTTTTGAGTTCATAGAAATTAGAATGACGGAGTTTGATGGAGAAATGACTGAGATAAGTTTTTTACAGTGGGAGAAAAATGGGTCTGTCAAAACTAAAGAGAGAGAGAGCGAAATGAAACTCTGGGGAAGACGATCCCTTATTTTTGCATATAATGGGATTGTGAAATGATCAAAATGCCCCTCGTTATATGCCTGGACATGCGACATGCCACCATGTATCGATATATGCTCCTATATATCGATACAGGTATCGATACATGCCCATGCAAAAGTCCTCAAAATAGCCAAAGTATCGATACATGCTCCCTATGTATCGATACTTCACCATGCAAAAGTGCCCATGTTTGTCAAGGTATCGATACATGGCCCCCATGTATCGATACTTTCAGTCGGGGATGGTCTTCAAGCTTGAAAATACCCCGAGTATCGATTACTGTTCTCCAAGTATCGATACACTATAGCCCAGGTATCGATATTTCTCTATATTGATCCACACTGTTTTTAGAGTATCGATACTTTATCATCATATATCGATACTCCCAGCCTTCCACAGTCCAAGTATCGATACTTCATGCAAAAAGTATCGATACTTGCCTTGTTTTTTCAACTTAGGATTGAAAATCTCAAACGACCATAACTTTTGACTGGAATATCTTCACGGAACCCATAATATATCATTGAAAAAACTCTCTTTGAATTCTACAAAAATGATTGGAACTTTTTCTCAATTAGAGATGATTTTAGGATAAAAAATTCAGCTCTTTCTCATAGACTCATATTCTATACCACACACCTTCTTTCAAAAATGAATTCAAGTTATCACACCCTCTAGCGCATAATCTAAACACTTCTACATGCATGGTAACTTATGAGGGTTTTACTACTAGGCCCATAATATTATGGGATTGGTTTGACAATTATAACCTAAATTTTCACGATTAAAATTAACTAATTTCGCATATGTATCGTATTACTCAAAATTCAAAATTATTCAAATGCAAAATAAAAACTTAGAATGGGTTAAAAATATTGTCATTTACCTCGTAATACTTTGAGAATCCTTTGATTTTGGGTAATTCTTGAAAAACTCTAATTTGAACCAAAAACCCTAATTCTCTTCCTTGTGATTTCTTGTCCTTTTCAATAAATTAAAGCTTATAGGAGGTTAAAACATAGAATGAAATGAGAATTGAAGATAAAACGAAAAGATTACAAAGATGGTGAGATGGGTTTTAAGAATAGGGAGAGAACTATAGAAGAGAAAAAAAGAAGGGAAGAAGAAAAGAAAATGTAGGGGAAGAAAGGCCTTGGCCCCCTATTTATAATGCTAAGTAAAATTATCATTTTATCCTTGAAAAGTATAACAGAGAAAATTGTAGATGAGGGCAAAATAATCATTTTATAAGAATTTTTATCTATTTGATCGAACGAATCACAGAGTTCATTCAAACTAATTGATGAATTCGATTAAATAAATAATGATTAATTTAAATGAACCTTTTGGTGCCTAAAAGTCAAAAAGCCTTGATTTTTGCTATTTGAATGAATTACGATTCATTCAAATGAATAGATGCATTTGATTGAACAAATCACTTGATTCATTCGAACAAATCTAGTCCTATTTTATTCAAAGAGCATTCGATTGAATAATATTCGTTTACTGTAGTTTCAATTCATCTATACATATATACATGTAAAACTAAAATTGAGAGATAAATAAAATAACTTTATAAAACCTTTAAACTATTAAGTTTAACAATATTTTAAAAACAAAAAATGTGTAAAAGGTTTAAAGTGTGTTCACTCATGATCTATAGAGGGTATACGTTTCCTAAATCATCTCTCGTTTCTCGATGTCTTATGCCCTTACTTAAGCATCGTCACCTAAATACACATATACCAATAATCATATCAATTCTTATGACCGAAATATAAAGGCAACCTTCATGCAAGTAATGTATTCTAATACAAGTATTCTAAAGTTGGCTTATATATAAAATCAATAAATTCTCAATTTTTAAGCATTTACTCGATTTTTAACAATTTGTATTCATTATAAACCTATAATTCATTCAATGTGTGATTCAACTAATGTAATTTAATCTATAATGAACCGTGAATTTTTGTCAGAGTAATAAGTCATTTACTATTTTGGTTCACCCATATTTTTCCAAACTTAGATTTTAGTTACCTTATTACATGACTAACTAACTATCCTATAACTTAAATAACACATTATAATATAATTTTTACAATCAAAACTACTCTAAATTCGCAGAGGTACAGTAATATCCAAAATTTAAAATTGTTTAAATGCCTAATAAATGCTTAGAATGGATTGAAAATATCATCATTTACCTTATAGTACCTTGAAAATGCTTTGATTTTAGTTAATTCTCAAATATCCTCAATTTGAACCAAAAACCCTAATTCTTTCCTTCGTAATTTCTTAAGCTTTTCAATGAATTCAAGCCTGTAAGAGGTTTAGAATGATGAGTTGAGTAAGAAATTGAAAGATGGCAAAGATGGTGAGATAGTGTGAACCCCATTCTTAGATCCCGAGGGTATATCTATCGTTTTATACTTATTCTATTCATACATTTGTATTCATCCTATACACCGTGTGCGTGTGAGTATGATTCTATGTTCATTTGAGGAGTTGAATTGGTTATAATAAAGATTTGAGAGTGAGAAAACAGGGACTTTAATGAAATTAAATGTTAGTTTTATTTTGAGTGGGACCCCTAACGATATTTTTCAGTTAAAGGAAGGACTAAGGAGAAAGAATGCTATTCGTTCGAACGGATAAAAAATTCATTCGATTGAATCGGGCAATTCATTCGAACGAAACCCAAAACGTTCAAACGAAAAACAGAGGAACTCTTTGGAAAATTTGGAGCCAAATTCATTCGATCGAATGGCTATTCGTTCAATCGAATCGATCGTTTCGTCCGAACAAATGATCAATCATTTGAACAAAAAATTGGGGAGCTCTCTGACTTTGAAAGTGTCAAATTCGTTCGATCGAAACCTTATTCGTTCAATCGAACCATAATTCATTCGAACGAATCCCGTGATTCGTTCAATCGAAGGCATCGTTCGTTCAAATGAATGCTAGTTTGTTTGATCGAACGAGGATGAAATGTAAAAATTATGCACCTCTAAAAGTTTCTCCTAAAGAGGACTTAGGGGAAAAATGATAATTTTGCCCCCAAATTTATAAAAAGGGGTCCTTGCCCCTGTTTTGGCTGATTTCTCTCCTCCCTCTTCTTTTTCTCTCTCGTGCGTGTATTTTCTCCCTCTCTCTCTCTAATTTTGTCATATTTCACCCAAATTCTGATTTCTCTTCACCTGTGAGCTACATTCTACACGTCTGGCACTCTGGGAGCATCAATTTGGTGATAGACACGAAGGAATCAAAAAGGACGTCTAGGGTTTTCTTTGAAAAAATTAGGGTTTTTCGGCTTCTAGATGAAACCGAGAAAAATCGACCACACCACGAGGTTCGTAACTTTGTTTCTAACTCAGCTATGTATACATTTACGCATTTAAGCAACTTTGATTTGTATGGATTTTCATATATATTTTCTTAGATTTATCACTTGTATTCTAGTTTTGGAGCGTAATGTGAGTTGTGATGAAGTCATAGAAGCGTAGGAAGTTATATTCGTGATTTCAGAGTTTTTGGATGAAGTGAATGTGAACAGTAACTCTGATTACTATTCTGATGCATGTGCGGGGTTCACTAGTTTAAATCTCATAAATTAATCAAAATGTATTGGTTTAGTTGTAATGTGGATCCATGTCAGTTTTGGTTGGTTAATTCAGTGTCTAACAAGGATTTTAAATATTTTCAGATAGTGGATTGACGTTAGAAACCCAGGGTTAGCATACATTGTACGCATTTGAGTCCCATTCATATTTTAGAATGCATATTGATTTTATTTAAATATTTATGATTAGGCGACGGTTCACGGTCGAGGTATTCACTTGAGTCACCGAGGAACGAGGGGAATTAGGGAGTGTATACCCTCCCTAAGTAGTGAGTGGACTGTTTTCTACTTTGTTCATTTTATTTCAAACTTACTGTTATAATTTTGAGGAAATGCATCCATGCATGAATGACTTTTATTTATTATTTTACAATATATGGCTTTATAATAAATTTACTATATTTTGATGTATTTTATGTATATTTTATATGATGGTATGGCCAGTGGGCTAGGATATATGTTTGTTATGACATTATACGGCCGTTGGGCCTGGTTTTATATTGTGATGATAATTTGGCCAGTGGGCTAGGATTTATGATATGTGTATTGGTGATAATGGTCTTATGAGTCGATTATTTATTATAGCTACAGGGTGGTAACCTGGGAGAGAGTTCA
>JAVXUL010063477.1:0-10137 GCA_035590515.1 Trichilia minutiflora
CAACTGAACATAATGCAAGATAGACTAGACTAATGCCATTTAATTAATCGTAAACAGTTTACAATTAATTACAAAAGGTATATATACACCAGAAAATATAACCCTGAACCATATGACACGATTGGTTCTAGGGCATATCTCTAACAGTATCAATGGATATGTGCTCCCCCCACTCAAAAATGGAAATAGTTGTTGACAGATGGCCCATTTAATACACCTGTCCCATCCTCTGACTACTTTTCGATGATAGGACGGTGTTAGGCCTGTCAACCTGCAGATGTGTCAGTAGCATTAATAAAATTTGACTGCACACTGTCCTATGTCAAACATCACATCCTTCCCATTCTCCGATGTCAAGTCACTGTTCAGGGGGACACTATATATACCACACTTTTTCCAACAACAAAGGACTTTTTCTGACTTTTGGGGCTCACTTTCGGATCTCTCTTTTTTTCCTTTTAGGGACCTTGGCATTTTTCGGCCACTTGAAGATTGCTGGTATCTTCACTTTCTGGTATTCTAAAACACTTGGTCCCTTTTCTGCTTTCTTTTTCCTTTAGTTCACCGAAAACACATATTTCCTTTCTTCACACCTTTCTTACTTAGGCATCAGAGTTTCTCCGTCGAGAACCCCTCCCGGCGTCACTCCGAAGGTATTATCTTTTTACAGGTTTAAGAGGTAAAATTCTATCAAAAACAGCTGTATTCATTGCCGTCCCTCGGTGAAAAGTCATCGTTTGACGATAGCTACATCGTCCTCATACCTCACCAGTTGAGTCATTCCACGTTGGCTGTGAGGGGATCCACGGACAATTCTTGCACCAACAAAAATAACAAAAAAAATAAAGAAAGAATTTAATAAATATATATATACACCGTATATTAAATACCCAAGTTATGAACATCTAATATTTAAACATATACAAATTACATACGCATAAAGAAAAAAAAATTGGCTAAATATTTGAAGCTAAAAGGATATACGCTAACAAATATAATAAATGAAGTATTAATCATACAAACAACAAATTCTCCATATGAACTATTGAATAAAAATTAATTAATATTGTTAGTGTATAAAATATCTAGCGACATTCTATTACTAACGAGGAATAGTCCGGTGAATAAAATGGTTGTGATATGACTGAGTTTTTGCCAGAGATTCTTTGGAAAATAGTAACACCCTAAGAGTAACGTCGAGAGGATTTCTTGACGAAAAAACTTTGATACCTAAGTCAGTGAGGGTGAAGGAAAGAAAGAAGAAGAATTGAGTAAGTGAGAGAGATAGTTGAGAGAAATTCACCGCTCCAAAGAAAGAAAAGAAGATCCCCTTTTGTGTTGTGGCTCATCCTTTTTTATAGGACTCTTGAAGGACTGTTAGAGGTGACTTGACATCGAAGAATAAGAATGATGGGATGGTTTGTTCTTGGACAGTGTGCTAACAGTATTTATTTAAGGGGCTGTGTTGTCAGACAAGAGTTTGCAAGTCCTGTCACCATCACATAAACTGAAATTTGATGGGTGATGAGACAATGGCTGTCCTAGCAGGGAGGTACGTCAGGTTATAGGACCTTCTACGCTTTTCTTAATCATTCCCATTTTTATATTAATGTCAGGAGCCTTTTGGACCAGGGACGAGAAGTTCTCAGGCCAAACATATCCTTCCTCATCAAAATGGAGGGTACGAAAGGTCGTTATATCCATTTTAGTGGGGATTATTACTTCGAACCTATAAGTCATGAAGTAAGAGATCTCCCCGATAGCAACTTTGGTTATCGTCCTGTATGCCTATAAGACCTTCAGGAGTTCCTCTGCTCAGGCTCCTTTCCTTTCTCCCAATTTTTTTTAACAACTTTGTTGGCAACCTCTACCTGCCCATTTGCTTTAGGGTAAGCTAGGGAAACGAGCCTTAAATCGATGTTCTAATTGCTATAGAAATCTTCTAGTCCCCTATTGTCAAATTGCTTTCTATTGTCGGTAATTAACACACTAGGGATACTATGTCAATAAAGGATATTTTTTCGAATGAACACAATGGTGTTTTTCTCCATAATCTTTAACAGAGGCTCAGCTTCCACCCATTTAGTGAAGTAATCAATGGCCAAAAAAGCATACTTAGCCTGTGCTCAGGCGGTAGAGAAGGGACCTATTAGATCAAGCCCCCATTAAGCAAAGGGTCATGGGCTCAGTAACGTAGTCAGGTTCTCAGGAGGCTATCGTGGGACATCTGCATGGACCTGACAAGCGTGACATCTCTGGACCAAGTTATAGGAGTCTTCCTTTATTGTCTGTCAGAAGTATCCCTACCTCAGTACTCGGTGAACCAGGTTCCTGTCGTCACTATGATTTTCACAGATTCTCTGATGTATCTCCTCTAGTACCTCCTGGGCTTCTTATGTCTGAGACATCTTAGGTAGAGGGTACTAACTCCCATCTTATAGAGGATGTCATCTATTATCGAGAACTCGGTAGCCTTTCTCTTAATTCTGAGGGCTTCATTCTTGTCAAGGGGTAACATCCTTTCTTTGAGATACCTCCAGATAGGGTCCATCTAGGTGCCTAACTCTTCTATGGTCATCATCACATGGTTGTCCTTGGTTGGACAAGTGCTCTTCTGGCTCAGAGTTTCTATCGGGATCATTCTTGATATATTCCCATCAAGAGTTGAGGTGAGTCTTGTTAGGGCATCGACCCTAGAGTTCTCATATCGAGGTATCTTTTGTACCTCCACCTTGTCGAACCGACTGACTTATTAGAGAGCCTTTGAAAGGTAGGCCCTGCTATTTTCTTCTCAGGCTTGATAGGTTCCGTTAACATGGTTCACAAGGAGCTGAGAGTCACTGCTTACCACAAAAGTGTGTATTCCAACCTCCTGAGTAGTTCTTAAACCTACCAATAAAGTTTCATATTCTGCTTTATTGTTAGTCCCAGAAAAAGAAAATCGGAGGGCATACATAACCTCTTCTCCTCCTAGGCCTATCAAGATGATCCCAGCTTTGCTTCCGTCGACGTTTGATGACCCGTCTATCAATATATGCTAAAAAGGTGGACGGCTGGGAGTAATTTAGCCTTCCTCCATTATTTTGGATTAATTGGTCGAGGGCTATGAAACTGTCAGCACTTCTATCATTATTTGCTCGACCACAAAGTCTGCTAGAATTTGTCCCTTGATGGCTTTTTGTGGTCGAAATTCGATGTCAAATTTGCTAAGTTTTATTGACCATTTGATGAGTCTTCCCGACATGTAGGGGTGGTGCTGTATCTTCCTGAGTATTTGAATAGTAAGCACTATTATAGGGTGGGCCTGAAAGTATGGACATAATTTTTGAGCTGCAACAACTAGCATTAAGGCTAATCTCTCGATCGGTGAATATCGGGTCTCGACTTCTATCAACACTTTGCTTGTATAATAGACTGGCCTCTGGATCCCCTGAGATTCTTCCTTCATGAGCACCGAGCTGACTGCATGGTCACTAATCGCGAGGTAAAGGTACACTGTCTCGTTTTACAAAAAACTAACCAGCTGTGGGACCGAGGATAAGTATGCCTTGAGTTACTGAAATGATTGCTCGTATTTTTTGTCCCACTCCATACCTTTGCCTTTTTTCACAACCCTGAAAAAAGGAAAACTTTTGTCAGTGAGTTTTGAAATAAAACGACTTAGGGCAGCTAACCTTCCAGTCAAGGTCTGGAGTTCCTTTAGAGTCCTGAGAGCTTTGAGGTTTATTACAACCTGAATTTTCTATAGGTTAGCCTCAATCCCTCTTTTGCTGACTATGAAACCCAGGAATTTTCCCGACCTAACTCCTCTCAGAATCCCTCCTTTCGATATTGAAGATCCTTCTCTTTTGTCGCATCGATCTATGAGTCGAGTTGACGTCCAATTAATGGGTCAAGACACGTGGGTCTATTCTTGGTAAGTCTTTATAACTCTAGGCAAACACATCACCATTATGTCATAAGGTGATCATAATACTTTGCCTCAGGTCAGAGTCCAGTTGGGCACCTATTCTAACTGTTCTGTCTGAAAATCGATCGTCTATTGACACCCTATCCAAGACTTTGCCTAGCTCCAGTATAGATCCCGAGGACTCGGCCCCGATGCTAGCTTAATTGTCAGTAAGGGTTACAACTTGACCCTCCTCAGTTATTTCCTCCCCGGGTCCTCAAGTTTGTCCTGTTGCCTTACTAGGGGATGCTTCCAGAGGTCTTTTACGGATGCAGTACGTTTGCTTCACTTGGAAGGTTACCATGACAGTCTTCTAATAAGGTTTATCTCCCATGATAATCGATAATTATACTGATCTGAGGGGGATGATGCAGGAGTCCCTGAATCCATATAGTATGGATTCAGGCTGTATTTGCTCCAAATCCTCTATTCCTAGGGAATCCAAAGTGTCTTTGAAGATTATGTCTGCGAAACTGCCCGTGTCGACTAGTATTTTGCTGACCTGCTTTGATGTTATTCCCATTACGACCATGAGTGCATCATCATGGGGTAGTAGACCCCTATCTCATCTTCGTCGGTAAACATGACTGGCGTGATCACCACTCTCGGTCTCTTATCGGCCCATACATTCATCACATGAAGATCCGATGAATGATCAGGTAGGAAATATTACATATAGTTCTTGCAGGCGTTATTTGATTGCCTTACTAAAGTGGGCCTCCTTGATATGATTAGTGTGCCTCTATCAGGTCCCTGTTCGTCCTCAGTCCCTCGATATTGCTATACTCCCAAGGAGGCATATTGAGAATCTACAATATAATTTGTGAGATAGCTATTCTTAATTGGTACCTCAATTTGGTTTCGCAGATCTTCATATCGGTCTATAGTGTGGCCATATTCTTTATAAAACTCGTAAAACTGGCCCTTAGCTTTCTTGGGAACTTTAATCTTCATGTTTTGATGCTGTGGTGCCAAAAGTCCTCTGTTTTTGGTGTATTTGTACACCTTAGATAGGGGAGCTCTTAGGGGTGTGAAGTTGTATTTGGCCACTTGCCTGACTCTTCTGGGTGGATTCTCGATTAGAATGGTCCTCAGGGGTCTTTGGCTCATTCGGTTCTCTCCCCCGGGCTAGATTCTTTTTTAGCCCTTATCTCTCCTATCAATATCCCTTCTGTCACTCCTGGGATTCCTGTTGCGACTACCCCTATCTTTTTGCCACACATCTCATGGATGTTCTCTTCTGGTTGAGGCTGGGAGGCCTTCTTCCCTCATCCTTAAAAGCATCTTCTCTTCTACCTCGATCTCATCCAACAGCTCGATCCTGGCCGCCTCATAAGTGCCTACAGTTCGTTGATGGATGGCGTACCAGGGTCTTTCTAGCCTTAGGCCCTTCTTTAATCCTTTTAACGCCAAAGGGCGATGGTAGACACCCAATTCCATGACTTACTTATGATAGCTCCTTAAAAAATCCTTCAGAGTTTCTCCGACACCCTGTAGCATTGATAGCAGGGTGCTTAGATTTTGGCTTATTGTTACAGCTCCTCTGAACTTATTCTCAAAGGCAGCCACCAACTGACCGAAACTATTGATGCTGGCAGGTGACAGATTCTCATACCAACCCTTAGCTGGCCCCTCCAACGTCAGGGGGAACGGCCTACACATTTTTAGCTCAATTAGTCCTTGGATTGCCATCATCTCCTTGAACATATCTACATGCAGAGAAGGATTACTCCTCCCAGTGGATGGAGTCAGCTGTAGCATCTTGAATTTCTTAGGTAGACGAAGTGCCAGGATTTCCTTTGAGAGAGGAGACGTGAACGTGAAGGCATGGGGGTTTTCAGTCCCCAAGCCCTCTCTTAGCTCGGACACCCTTTATGCTTCCATTTCTCGTAACATTCTCCTCACACACTCTTTCACTTCCTTCCTGTTAGCAGTTGCTGCTTCTTTCCTATCGCAAGTGTGCTTTTCATTCAAGTAGATCCTCATATCAATGGGGGTCAAACTAGGTTCTTTTCTTGACCTGTTTGGTGCACCTGGTTCTCTATTTGTATTCCACCTTCTTCGCTCACGTTCCTCATGGATTTTGAAGGGAGTGTTGACCCCTTGAGGAAAATTAGGTTCCTCCACCGACTACTCCGTCATCTTGGCCTTTCCTTTCTTTTCGGTAGTTAATCGGAGTCCAGGTGCTCGACCAAGTATTCTCGGTATTCTTCGAGTTCTTTCCGTACTGTCACTGGGCAGCACTTGACTCTCTTGTTCTTCAGGCGAAAACGATACTCCCTCTCCACTAGGGGGGATGGGTTCCCCAGCCATCTGTCGTCTGACCTCCATGAACTCTTTCTCCAATGCCTCTGCTCGATTTTCTAAGGAACTTCGCCATACATTCATTGCCTGATTGAGGCCTGCGGGTAGGAGGCAGGCTGCTGCGCTCATGACGCGTTACCGAAGCCCTCACCCCACCTCAAGCCGTGCTTTCTTCGGAGCTCGAACTTCCTATCTCTTGTCTTCACTCTGCCATCTTCTGAGGACTTAGGACTTCTCTAACCAAACTCTTTTCCTTGTTATGAAACGGTAAGGCAAATAACTTTTCTTTCGATTTTCCACAGACGGCCGCCGCTGTTGGTGCATAAAATATCCAACGACGTTTTATCAATGAGGAATAGTTCGATGAGTAAAACCACTGTGATACGACTGAGTTTCTGTCAGAAATTTCTTGCAAAACAGGAACACCCTAAGAGTAACGCCAGGAGGGTTTCTGGACAGGAAAACTCTAATGCCTAAGTCAGTGAGGGTAAAGGAAAAAAAGAAGAAGAATTGAGTAAGTGAGAGAGATGGTTGAGAGAAATTCACCGCTTCAAAGAAAGAAAAGGAGATCTTCTTTTGTGCTGTAACTCATCCTCTTTTATAGGGCTCTTGGAGAACTGTTGAAGGTGACTTGACATCGAAGAATGGGAATGATATGATGATTTTTTTTGGGATAATGTGCTAGCCGTATTTATTTAAGGGATTGTACTGTCAGACTGGAGATTTGCAGGCCCTGCCACCATTACATCATCTGAAATTTGACGGGTGATGAGACAGTGGCTATCCTAGCAAGGCGGTGCATCAAGCGACAGGACCTTCTGTGCTTTTCTTAATCATTCGCATTTTTATATTAATGTCAGGAGCCTCTTGGACCAAGGATGAGCAGTTCCTGGGCCAAACATGTCGTGGGTTGAAGGAGTTGGGTCCCCTAAGCTGGTTATTTGTTATCCAGACGTAAGAAATACTCGGGGTTTGGAGGAAAGAGTCTTCGGGATTCGGAGGAGAAGGGTCCTCAGGATCAATGGGAGGAAGTCCTCGGGATCGGGAGGAAAAGGTCCTCGAGATCAGGGAGAGGAGTCCTCGGGAGGCTGAAAGCAGGAGTTCTCGGGATCCAAAGGAAGAAGTTCCCAAGGTAGGGGAGGAGCCCTCGGAGCCCAAGAGAGGGAACCCTTGGGATGTGGGTGGAGTCCTCAATAATCTGGTGAAAGGAATCCTCGGAATTTGGACAGAGGAATTCTCAGGATATTTGAAAGTTCTCCACGTGTTATCCTTATTTTTACCCCAACAAATATGTTATTACTATATGATTACTATAATGTAAATATTATTTATTATGTACATTTTTTTTTGTCTTAGCTAGTCTTATATTTTTACGCCATGTCAACTTGTATTTAGTAACATATAAATTTATATCTAATAGCATTTTTAATCTAAATGTTGAGTCTTAAAAATATAAGTAGTTTAAATCTTAAGTGTGTTTATAATTTTTTTAATTAAAAATTAGGAACCGAATATTGATTTTCTTCCTTTAAATAAATTTTTTTTCATAAATATTTTATCTCAAAAATTTAATTAATAAATAAAAGTTAAAAAAGTATAATAACTTTAAAAATTATAAATTTTAATATATAGACAAACATTATCTCACTTACGATATTATTTGGATCAAAGTATGCCATTTTTAACATTATTTATAGTTATTAACTTAAATCATGCATTTTGTTAATTATATTAATTATATTTTTTTATTAATTAACTTATTGTTGTGATTCCAAGTCAACACTCGTGAAGTTTGTTCTATGGAGATAGCGATATATCATCAAGGTTTATTTGAGCCAAAATCTATTTTGAATATAAGAATTCTCTTTGATGCAGGACAAAACTAAAAATGGGGTCTCTTTCTATCTTTATATTATATGAGAAAATATATAAATAATAGCCTGAAGAATAAGAGACCTAACAAATTTGAAGGAACCTAACAGTCGTTATTCTTAAAACAGAAACAAAAATATGATGAAAAAAACATAAAAATCTTGAGCATTCAGCAAACTTTGTAGGTAGAGACAGTATTTTAAAAAAAAAAAAAGAGAGAGGCTACCTTGATCCAGATTTTGCGTCATGTCAAGTCTTTTTTGAGAGGAGATATATACTTATTTTCATAATCTTGCCCTCACATTTCTCCATTTCTTCGTTGGGCAATCCAATCATCGCGGGTTCATCTAATAAATGCAACTTGATGATAACAAACAAAGGAAACGCCCAACCAAAATCAGCTTCATTGGTTGGAAATTTTAGAAGCATCAGAAATATGAAATATGTAACTCTTTGAAAGCCCATGAACGAAACCATGTCCCGAAGTATTTCTCTTATATTTCGTATTCTTTACGTATTCACAATTTTTACTGCTAAAATTTTACGTACCTATATAGTATTCCTCACGTATTCTCTGAGTACTGTGCATTTGGTGATAGTTTGCAAGATTTCCTATCAACCAAAAAATTGACTATAATATTTATTCAGAAATATTATAACCAATTTTTTGGTCAATAGGAAATTTTGCAACTGACGCTGGCACTAATTCTCCAAGACTTCTGGGGTGGTAATGACAGATTCATACCACAAATTGTTTCATTGCATTAAATTCATATTTTTTCTAATTGAAAATCTATTTCTAAATTGTCCCCCAAAAGGACAATAATGTTTTGAACAGAGTTTTCTCTTTTCGTTGAGTAGAAGAAAACCAGGGGGGAATAAGGATTAGAAATATGAGTTGGAAGCGAAACCAGGGGGGGAGTAAGGATTCGAAATATGATTTCAACTGAAATAATTTTGATTTCTATTTCTGTTTTCATGGAATAGGAAAGCAATAACTTTGTAAGTTGATGCAAGGAAAAGTGGATTTCATGATTTATACAGTCTGAAGATAGATAGGAATAGAGGCAATAGAGTTGTAAATTGATGTAGCAACACTCTCATTAAGGAGAATTTTTTTTGTTTTTTTAAATTAAACTTGTTTCAAAAAATGAAAACAATGTTTCCCAGAATTAAAAATAGATTTCATAGCATGTTTAAATAATAAAAATAATGAAAATGTGCGTAATAAATTATGTTTGTTAGTGTTATTCGGTTAAAGTCATACTAGTTCAACTAAATAGAAATAGATTTTAATTGTTGTACAGTCTTTACTGATCCAACATTATGTGTGTGTATATATATTTATTTATTTTTACTTGTAATATATACAATTTTTTTTTTTTGCATGTGAAAAATATATATTTCCAAAATCATGACATTAATTTTAATAGTTATTTTCTCTTACATATAAAAACAATAAATTTAAAAATGATCAAAAATACTGTTTATTTTCCATTTTAGGAATATTTTTATTTGTGTTATCATAATATATTTTAAAATAAGTAAATTAAAATGTAGTATATAAATTTTTTGGTTTATGTTATCGTTAACAAAAGAAATTAAGATTTTATCTAATGAAATAATTGTTGGGTGTAGTAGCGAAACCGGGATTTGACTTTAAATGGGGCTAGTTTGAATAACAAAAGAAATTTGTTTTTCAATTTAAAAAAATCATAAGATTAAATAAATTGTGGTTTAAAGTTTGACAAATACTTAGTGCATTAAATAAATCTCAGCACATCATCTCGGTTAGAGGTGGCTAATGGTGTCTAACGGGTTTGAACCAGCGGGTTCGGGTTGATCCGGGCCGATTCGTCGATTCCAATTTAATGGAATCGGCCTGAACCGGGAGGCAAAACGGTCCGATCCGGTCCGGTTCAGCGGTTCGAGATATATGGAACCGGACCGATATCGGATGTGAACAGTAACGATTCCGATTCCGGTTCCGGGACGGGACGGGACGGGACGGT